>WAAG01004523.1:0-26561 GCA_013390105.1 Tichodroma muraria
GTTGTTGTTTTGTTTTTTTTCCCCAGGAGCCATATTGGATTGTTCTCCATGATTGCATTGTGAATGTCATCAACAGTCCCAGCTTGACATCAGAGACAGAGTGGGTTGGTTACCCATTCCAGCTGTTTGACTTCACAGCATGTCACCAGTCTTACTCCGAGATGAGTTGTAGCTACACTTTGGCTTTGGCACATGCAGTCTGGCATCATTCCAGCATTGGACAGCTTTCTCTCATTCCTAAGTAGGTGTAATGATATTTGATAATGAAATTTGTCTTTTATATTCCACACATAATGTAGATAACAAAGCTCCACCTGTAGCACTTACACCAGTGAATAAATATGTACAGGGTAGCTCCAAGGCTTGCCAGATGGATCACAAGGTTTTTCCAGCTCCCTCTTCCATTGACATAACTCTGTCTGTCTGTAGGTTTTTTAGGGCTGCCACGTGGTGTGACTGCCTTTAATAAGCCTTTTTAAATCTAGATTAGCTTTTATGCTTTTATTAATTTAATTTTTTCTTAAAGCATGGACTGTAGCACGTTCCTAAAGCATCAAGTGTAACAGTAAATATTATTCTTAATTCTAGAGCTGCCCTAAAATAATATTTGGAATAGCTTGTATTTCCAGAGGTGCACTGTTTTTTCTAAAACAAAGTCTAAATCTGTGAGAGAGACTGTGATGTTTTGGCTAGAATTTGGTACAGGTGAAAGAAATAAAGAACCCCTAATAACCAAACAGTTGATGTAGTACATGTCTTGACAAACTACAGGTTCCTCACGGAAGCGTTGATACCCATTGTGAAAACAGAGTTCCAGTTGCTCTATGTTTACCACCTCGTTGGTCCTTTCCTGCAACGGTTCCAGCAGGAGAGGACACGGTGCATGATAGAGGTAAAGTCCGGCTCATGGTTTGCTTTACACTGTATGGATTATCTTACCTTTGCAATCAGCTCATGAATCAGAATGGGATAGAAATCTTTAATAAATATTCAGAATTAAATACTATACAAATTGAACAGTAATTGCAAGGATCTGAGTTGCTGAGTTGATATTCAGCTTACCCTGTTAACCGAAATCTTGTTGGATAAAACACCTAGTACATTTCTTTTTAAGCTAGAAAACAAATAACTCCCCAGAAATATCAAGCAATAGATGCTTTCTTTGGCTCTTAAACTACTTGCAAAATATACATCAGACTTACTGCCTGGAAGGGAGTATGCAGCAGGTGAGTTGTGAGGATGGAGGAACATGAACTGTTTCTTACATTCATGTCAGTGTGGGTAAGGCTAGGGGAGGAAGAAAGAGATGGAGCTTACCAATAGGCAGATGAGCTGAAAAATGTCAGATATCAGAGACCCTGCTAGAAAGAAAAGCTTAACTTGGGAATCATTTAGTGAAGTATAATGGGATGACTTAGACCTGTCTGTTTGTCTCTGTAAGAAAGTAAATTGTTAGGAATCACAGCTACTTAAAAAGCAGTACAGATGTATTATATTGTTAATCTAAAGCATTTTAAAACCTGTTGTCATTTGGGCTGCTCTTTTGTGTCCGTGGAAACAGATTGGAGTGGCATTTTATGAAATGCTCCTGAATGCAGATCGGTACAGCTCCCACCTGAACTACATGGATCCCATTTGTGATTTCTTGTATCATATGAAATACATGTTTACAGGTGACAGTGTGAAAGACCAAGTAAGTAAACAGTAGATATTGCTACTTTAATTGTCTTTCTTCCCATATAGTAATTTAATCTTTTTGTGAACTGTTTTTCATAGGTAGCAGTACAACAAATTACTTAACAGTTATTAGTCTCTATATACAGAATAGGAAGTTGGTGCAGGAAAAGCTCCAGATGGAGTAGATTAGGTATCTCAGATTGCAAGATTAATTTATGTAGTCTGAAATTTAAGATATAGTTTCAGGGTGCTTTAAATACTAGTATTAGAGCTATCACTAGAAATAAAGCTATTGGATATTTCACAACTTTTATTCATTTAAATCTATTTCTCCAAAGTTTTACTTAGTTTCTGATTCAGTAGTGTAACTTGACATGTGACAGAAGAAAGGTTTCATTCATGTTCAGTGAAAAATCATTCACTCAATTTATCTCTAGTTTATAACAATATGCACTTTTTAAAGTGTCAGTTGTGTGACTTGTTTTACAAAACTTCGGTGCACAACTCTTACAACAGGAAGGTTTTTTTTAAGATTGGTTATCAGAAGAGGTCCAAAAGTTAGCAATTTTAATAAAATATTAATGTAAATACTTCTATTTACTATATCTCTTTCCATTTTCTGTTGTGCTAGTGTGATGTTTGTGTACAGTAGTGGCATGTAAAAATACTCCTGTTTTTTACTGAATGCATTTTTTTTCTTTTTTTCTAAAACAGGTTGAGAAGATAATTTGTAATCTAAGACCAGCTCTGAAACTTCGGCTGCGCTTCATAACACACATCAGCAAAATGGAGCCAGCTGCTGTTTCACAACAACCTCTCAGCAACGGGTCCCCAGCACAGCAGCCCAGCCAAGTGCCTGTCAACGTGGCTTTGCCAGTAACCCAGTGAAATGAAGCGCTGGGCTGGCCTTGGTGTGAGTGAGGGCTTCCTCCTCTTACTGACCAAAGGGAAGCAGCATCTGCTCTGAAGTCTGGGTTGCTTTATAAAAGGACAGAGAACCACGTACAGACTTCTGCTTTGATTTCTTCTGCATCATGAAGCTTCCTAGCTCCGTGCATGCCTGTCTTCTTAGCTATTTATGCTAGACACTAGGTAAGGGATATGTTGCCTTTCTCTGAAAGCACTGAGTAAAGATCCTCTGCAAGCAAATACGTAGATTTCTGAAGAGTTTACCTTGTTCTGCTCCCTGTCTTGGGTTGAGTCGTCTGGATTTTTCCTTTTTTCTGCCTGTGATAGGGAAGGACTCTCAGTGTGTGTAAAACAGCCTTTTAAAATTTGGGTTCTACCTTACTAAAATTTTTATTTTTTCATCCAACAGAAGAATTTAAATCCTTTTTGTCTTTTGGGCTGACAGTTTCAGCCCTTGTACATTCCTAGACAGAGGGATTGCATCAGTTGTATTGAGTTAATTATGACATCTTCAGAAAGACTAAGAATGAACCTTTGAAAATATTTGTAAATTTTGTGTGTACAGATTTCATTAAACACACCTCAGCGGGTTTGATGTAGTGTCAGTTACTAGACTGTTGGATTACACCCCAGAGGCTGTCTCCAGTGAATCTGTTGGAAGTCTGCATATTCACTTCAAGCTGTGCTGGTTCATATTTGATCTTTCCTATGTGGGAAATTGTGTAGTTTTTATGAAGTCAATCACATCAATTTTACTGACTTACTATATTTTGGATTTGTATAATATTCTACTTTATGGTTTATGTGTACTGGGATCAGCAGGTTTTGATAACAGAATTGAAAGGCTCAAAGTTTTGTAAATATCCATCTTTTTGGACAAATTTTAAATTAAAAAAAAACCCACAGTTTAAAAGTCCATATTAGTATTGTTACATTTATTTCTTTTCCATGCTCATTACCTTAAAAATAAGGATTGACCATAGCAAGGATAATTCCATGTCCCGAGTTCTCGTATCAGCTTTGCATTAATGATGGTTTTAATGTTACGCTGCTGAAGTGGAATCACCATCACTTGAAGTGTTCAGTGAACGCATGAATGTGGCACTTGAGGATCTGCTTTAGTGGTGAACACAGAGGTGCTTGGTCAAAGGTTGGACTTGATGATCTTAAAGGTCTTTTCACCTTTAAATAACTCTATGATTCTCTGTTTGTTTTTAAACATCTTGTATTCCATTCCAGAGTCAGGTCACTCTAGTGCCATTGGGCTCCGTTTTGATTACAAGACAAACAAGTAATAACTGGCCAAATAGTTGATCTCCAAAATTCCAGTGAACTGTTCTGTGCAGGCCTTCCCATATGCTTTCTGGGCAGACCAAGGAAGCAAAATTTTGGTTGTGGGTTTGCAGACTTCTGTTGTCAGTGAGACTTCTCTTCCTAAGCACTTTCTGCAGCACATGAGTAGAAAAGCCTGTAGAAAGAGTGTATTTCGTTGCTATTCTGCATTCTAACTGTTCTTCTGAGCATCTTCTGAATTGTCTTATTTCATATTGAAATAGTTTTGCCACTTTATGTGGCACCCACAGTATCCCTTTTAATATTTAAACTAGCACCTGTTCTCAGTCACAGGGATTTCAGAGGGTGTACTGAGGAAGCTGGGTAACTGTCACCAGCAGGATGTTCCTTAAATCTGTTGGAATTCTTTAAAACTCCCTCATTGTGCTCTGTGTCTTTGCCACACATGCAGTTACATTAATCTGACTTTGGAGTGCTAGTCTGGCACTATGGGGGTGGAATTTGCCTCAACTGGACTGGCACTGGCAAATCAATGAAAAACCTCAATACTGGACTAGATCTGAACTTCAATTTCATCAATACTGGACTAGATCTGAACTTCTGTACCAGAGCTTAAAGGCTGTGCATCCCACTAATGGTGGTATAAAGTGGGACCCTTGCTCACCTAGTAGGATTAGGGATTTACATGTTCTATATCTTTCAAAATGCAGAGGAAGACCATCTGTTATTCCCAGCATGCACACTCTTTCTCTGCAAAACTCACCAAGTTTTTTACAGTGCTAGCCCTCAGTAGCTGGAATAAGGTATCTCTTCTGCAATAATCTACATTTCCATTTTCAGTAGCAGTACTGGTCTAAAAATCAATTCTTATTGATGCTTGCTTTGAGTTAAACATCTTGCCCTTTAAAATCCAGCTAACCCAATTCTCTTTCTAAAGTGCTAGCACAGCAAGACAAAATTCTCATGTCATTTCAGGCATATGTTTGTTATTGATTATGGCTGTCATATGGCTGGGTTTTAAAATTCAAAATATGTCAGTCAAAATCTGTCAGTCTGCTGGAACTCAAAGTGATTGAGAGTAGTGAGGAGTAACATTAAGTCTGAGGTTTGGGGTTTGATTTTTAGTTTTTGTTTTGTGTTTCAAATTGCAGGTAGCCAGTATGGAAGAGACACAATAGTACCAGACTTCCTCCATCCCATCTGACTCTCTCTGTGGAGAGTATTTGATTAAGTAGGACTTTAAAGTCTATTAAAATGTGACTGGATGAGTCAACAGATTCCTAAACACAAAAAGAAAATAATTAGGTCAGGAAAAATTTGAATTCCCTTTTTAGCCACCAGAGGGAGTTTTCAAAAAATATAATCTGGTCTTCAACTGTTTCTGAGTATAATGCAATATTCCAAACACTCAGATCTTCCTTGGATCTACCAACATTTTTAACCAAGATTTGACAACATAGAGGCCACATTACGCTGTTGTCCTTGATGTTTGAAATATGTTTTATCTTCCAAAACTTGCTGGATGGCCCCAGAAAGCTATGGGATTTGCAAAATCTTCCAAATAAATATAAAGATTTTTAGTCTTTCAGAATTGTCTCAGATTATTTCAGATTTTTTTTTTTATAAAAGCCAATCACTTGATACATGCAACAGCTACCAGATTTGATGACAGAATTTTGTACTTGATTACCTTAAAAGAAAAAAAAAAAAAAAAAGAAGTAGATAGGAGCNGCAGCCTTTTCTGCAGGTAAACCAAACGGGTAATATCTCTGCAGCTCTAAAATGTGTTGAATATTTTTGGCTTTCCCTGTGTTCCCTGTGCCTTTTGTTCCTTCAGCAAACACAAGCACAGTAGGAATTCTTTTTCTAGTTCAGGATCCAGAAAGCCAACATGGAGAGGTTCCCATCCAACCCCCCCTATTTTTTACTTGCGTACCTGCTGTTAGCCATAATGAGAGAGATACCACTGTGCTTCTCCCTCTATTGTTATAATCATTTCAATTAAAAGAAAAGTCTTTGTTCGAGGGAGTGAGGGTGGTCTTTTTTTTTTTTTTTTCTTGGTTTTTTTTCCTTTTTTTCCTTTCCCTCCCCCATTTATCTGTTCTGTATCAGCTCTTGTGAGCTGCATTGCTGTTCAGGTCTGGTCCTTCACCTCATTAGTGTTTCACATGGTGAAACACTATGACTTGGTGGTGTGCATCTGATGTCATATTCAATAGGAGTGAGCTGTTTCAAAGGTAGGTGGGTACCTTCTAATATTTTTCTCCTGAAATGTGAGGGAATCCTGTGTCCTGGTGAGAGGAACGTGGTCGGTTCCTGTCAGCCATCAACAGCAGAGGATCTGTAGTTCTGTTCCAACCCAGCTTCAGCCCTGAGCAGGCCCAGGCTGCTTTACAGTTTAATTTTTAATTAAAAAGATGAGAAGTCCCTGCATTTAATTGCCCCCACATCAGTGCTACATGGGAAATTCTTAAGCAACCCAGATACGTTTGAAGCAAAAGGCTTCAAAGTGCTATATGAAGGAGAGACTGAGGGAGGCCATGCAGGTAAAGGAAAAAACACCAACATTATTAAATAGTTCCCAGGCATATAATTTACATGTTGTGTGAGGTGCCGATCATATTATTGTTCTAAAAATAAATCAGAAGTTTGATGTTCCAGATTTAAGGTTGGATTCCATTATTGATTTAGCTCAGCTCAGCCTACAGTGAAATCAGCCTGCACATCCAGAAAAGCCGTTGTCACAGTTACTGTCTCTCAGGTGCAATTTCTTCATCATGTGTACGAAACAACTTCCATATGCTTCATAATTTTATGGTCCTGCTGATGGGATATAATATCTAGTGACCTCTAGGGCATGTCAAATACTGCAAAACAAGCAGGGAGAAGACATGTGAGTGTCAATGAGTTATGTCTCACATCATTACAAACAGATGACAGGTGGCTACAAACAGTGAAAAATGAGCAGACAGAAAGCAGTCTGACAGTCCTGCATAACATTTGTACTGAGGTGGCCTGTTCCATGCTGATTTGATGACTCTATCTGTCATGACATCAATGGCAGGTATATTTAAAATCAGTAAAGTTCTACTGAAAGTTGTATAAAATACAATTAGAATGTTCTGTGTGAAATGACAGCATAGCATTATCTGTATGATTTGAGAGGAGTTGAGAAATTCAGTGTCAATTCCCACTGCAGCTAATAACTCAAGGCATGCAATTATTTAGTAAATATGTCAAACTGAAGAGCACAAAACAAGGTCCTGAATGAGACGGACCTGAGGCCAGTCCCTGCCCTGGAGAACTTTCAACCTATAAATGACAGTGTGCAAAAAAGAAAAACATCACCTAGTTGAGGAAGAAAACATTTGTTAGGTTTTCTTATTAGAATATCAGTTTTCCTGTGAGTGCTGCAAAAGCAGGATCTATGTGTGATACTTTTGAATGAATTTGTGGAGGTGGTGAGAATGAGATGAACATGGGAATGGAAAACTGTTAATGTTCTCTGAAGGGTTGTGAGGTTGAATTCTCCAAGAAGAATCCTCATGGGTTCTTTCCTTCCTTGCTGTTTCTGCTAAGATGTAATTTAGAAGAAAGGAGTCCTGTCTGTAGCTTATCACATCAGTATCTTTTCTGTTGTGCATTCATACTGTCAAGTCCCAGCTGAACTAGCCTTTAAGTGTCCTCACAGGAGTAATTCCCATTTTTTTTGCTGTCTTTCTTTAAAAGGTTAGATAAAATGATTAGAGGAGTGTAGATTGACTCCATGCATGATAGTAGAGCAGATTGCCATCTGCCTTCAGCAGGCACTGAGCCTCTTAAGCAGCAGCAGTGCTCTGACTACGGATAGAAAGAGGAGTCAGAGAATGTATCATCTTTACCACCACAGAACTAGCAGTGTTCTGAGTGAAACCGTGTTAAACTACATGATAAAGAGTTCAGCAGCAACACTATCTTCTGCTCCTCCCTTCCCACCTATTCTGTTCATTTGTGCCCCCAGTGACTCCTCCCTAATTGCAGACCTACCCTGTGAAAATTAAAATTGCTTTTCCCTTTTGGGAGTGAATCCTGTCAGGGATCTGGCATGGGAGAGGCTGGATGAGCACCAGGGCCTGGGGGAAGAAGAACATCATGAGCATCTCCCAGCCTCCATGGTGCAGGAGGTGCAATATGTGGTGAAGGTGCTGCTGGAGGACTACATCCTGAGTGTAGACCAGGAATGTTTGGGCTACTTAGTAGCTGTAGAAGGGACGGGGGCAACCTTGTGAGGTTGGAAAGGAAGTGTGGGTGCAGTGCTGATTTAACCAAGCCACAGCACAGATTGATGCTGGTGGAATTGCAGAAGACCAAGCCCACGCTGGCAATGGGTCCCTTGGCCTGCACACGCCCACACTTTGGAAGTGCAGGTCACACATCAGCCATGTCACCTCCTCTTTGATGGCTTTTTGCCTGTTTTCCTTATGAGAGCTTGCCTGGTGAATCAGATTTTTCCAGAGAAATTCTAGGAGAAGCTGAAAACAGAATCTTTATAGTCTATTTCCTACCTATGATCTCAGACTGAAACTTGTGATGCCTTGGAAGTATCATGGCCCTCCCAAGTACAGGACAGGATGGATTTCTCCTCTCCTGCTACCTCCTGGCTGTTGGCCCATGCTCTGCTTGTCCCTCAGAGGAGCTGGGCCGTAGGTGTAGGGAAGAGGGTGCTGAGGTCTCACATGTTGCAGGTCAAGCTGAATTTTGACAGTGCATTACAAGGCCTTTCTAAGCCTTCTACCTCTAGAATTAAAGGAGCAACTGAGGGAAGCCTAAACAGCACCCAGATGTTGTCTGGAGTCCTTTGGGCCTCAAATTTAATATGTCAGAAGCACTGTATGTGCTGTACCTAGCTGAAGAAGCAGCCTCAAATAAGACTATTATGGCACACAGCTGTCTATCTCCATTCTTCAAGTGGAGAATGTTAAACTCTCTATTCACTAGGATGAGTAAAACTCCCACACTACAGATGGGAGAGAACAGCCACCATAGCACTCTCATTTTAACTTCCCCTTGTTTCTTAATAAAAATGCATTCTCTAATATTTAGAGTCAGTTTCACATATTTTAATAGCTGATTTTGATGTCTTTGAGGTTTGAGGTTTGGAGAAACAAGCCAAAAGAGAGGAGTGAGATGAGGTACTGCCAAGGGGCCCAGTTGTCCTGATTGCTGGGCAAAACTAACTTCTCATTTTCCCCAATCAACCCTTGTGTTAAGTTCAAAGCAAAGACAATCCTGAAAGTTCAAAAAAAAAGTCAATCATGAAATAAATATTTATGAAAACTCCTTCTCTCCCCACTATAAAAAAATGTGGCTGTGTTATCCATATTTTCCATGAAGCTCTGGGGGGTTTTGTGCAAAAGGAATGAACAGCCTTGAAGGTCACAGCCAGTGGCAACTCAATCATTTGCAGCCTCACACACTCTGAGCAAAAGTGTTTCTAGATTGGTCTGACAAAAGCTGGAGATGCTGTTTGCCTGTCCCTTGGAAAGAGGAGCTCCAATTTACTCCAGCTCACTACTTCAACCTGACACTCATTATGACACCTGCAACAGAGGTGAAGTTGCTCTGAGAAGGAAAGTGTTTTTTTTTCCATCCACAGGAGAAACAAAAGAACAAACCCAGTGCAGCTGTTGCTGCTTTCTAGTCCTCGAACTTTTTTGCAGGGCAGCAATTGTTCTACTGTTTTCTTAGACTGTCTTTTTGCAGTCTGTCAAATGACTGAAATGCCACTTTAGCAGATTTTAAGAAATATGTGTTTCCATGACATACAATGCTGGGCAGTACCTCTTGAGTATCTTTGAAGGAAAAATGCATTCACAGATTGTGATTCATGTTACTATTTATAATTTAGGTCATATTTTTTTCTCTCGTTTCCTTTTTTCTTTTTCCCCCTCAACAGCTTAATTTTACAGTAGATTCAGGCATTTGCTTTAATAAGATGGATAACCCTTGACAGATAAAAACTGTCACTTCTGCACTCTGGCAACTATTTCAGATTCCCTTTGAGATTTCCTTGGGGTTTTTCCTATCTTTTTTTTTTTCACCCAACATTTTCTGTAGAAAAAGATACAAAATCAAAGCCAGAGGACTTTCATGATTCCCCACAGCATTGCTACATACCAGACAAAAAATCCTGTGCTTCAGTGTTTGCGAGAAGCTCTGCCCCAGACGTGGTGCCCAACTGGGCGAGCACACCTGGGGAGGGCTCTGCAGAGCAGGGACACCCACCACCTTTCCATGCCTGCCTTCCCAGGCTCCCCTGCATTCGGATCCTGCACCCCTGAGCTTTCTCCTCTCTCACCCAGCGAGCAGCTGGAGAGATTCCAGACCAGCCCATGAACGGTGGCCCTATCATGCATGAGCCACTGCAATGCAATCTCTTGATTTTCTGCAGCCTCCATGCTGGCACTATCCCATTTCTTTCACTTTTCCATGCTCCCACTCTCACTGCTGTCATCACAGCTTTCCTCTGCAGAACCTCAGTGGCCAGCAACCACAGCTTCCACTGGATTCAACCAAGCCCATGCTGTCACTGGGTCTCTGGGCTCTGAGCTGCTCACCACTGTGGGCATGGGAAGCAGCCAAGAGCTGAGCATACGTATTGCAAATAGTGGTAACCCTTAGGTGAAGACTTGGGACTTTCTGTCTTTAAAAGAAAGCAAGAGAAATTATAACAATCAAGAAAATAAAAGATGCATTAACTAATTTCTCATTGTTTTCAGAGAAAATATAAAAATCCCTTGAGAACTCTGGAAAAATGCCATGACCCATATTTGCCATGGAACTTTAATAGAAATGATCTATTTAGTTAGTTTTCTTCCTCTCTCACTCACCATAACATGTGAGTAGGATCAGGATATTTGCCACCTGCAAAGGAATGTCACTATTTAATTTTATTTTCCATAGCTTTCTGAGAGATGTGCCATCACATGAGCTGTGGCAGCGGTCCAACCTCCCAGCCTGCAGAGTTTTATTGAGACCATGTTGATGGTGCTCTCAGAGGCGGTATGGGCCACCTCTTCTCTTCAAAATGAGCACTCTTCACCAAAATGAAAATAACAGAGTGCTATAATTATACTCTCTTTCTCTCTCGGTGTGTGGAATTAACACTGGAGAAGATCTTGGCTTGAGCACATTTCCAGCCAGTGTGCAAGCAGAAGCTGCTGCGCTGCAAGCTGTGAAACAGATTCATATATGAACATTCCTGGTCTGGGCCTTACACTGGAAACTGTATGCAGGGTGTTCAAGTTGTCCTGCACAAGAGGCTTTTCTAGTCTGGTGTCCCAAAATACTAGTACAGCCCTTAGGAGAGCCCTTGCTCTAGGCACCTCCCCAGTGTTGGGCTCATGAGAGTAAGTCTTGAAGCGAAGAGATTGGTCAGATGTCTGTTCCTTTGGGTCCTCTGTCAAACTTCGATGAAGCCCAGGGAAACCTTGTCATCACTTCACTGGGATCTGGATCTGGGATTTGCCCTTCTCAGACTGGCACACGCAGCTCAGTCGCCAGGTTTGCCTGCTGGGGTTGCTTGGCAGCTACCTGCAATTGAGTGAGGGCCTAAAGCAAGTTACATGGCATAAATGATTGACTTAAAGCTTTCCAAGTGTGCATTATATCAGCCTTAAACATTTAACCTGTGTTTCTATATACCTGTTTTTTCCAGATTAAGGTATTGGAACAAACAGTATTCAGCTAACTCAAGGAAAATGCAGGAGGGGTTGTTGTATGAATTAAAAACAGAGATGGTCCCCTAGAGCACATGCAATGCTTCTGAAGTAGCATCCTGTGTCAACCCATGAGAGAAAAGAAAACCTTTGAAGTGGATGGGGCACCATAAAAATCCAATTCTATGATCTGTCAGCAAAGTATTTCTTCTACTCTGGTAGATGACACGCTAACAAAGCTTGTTTTAGCAAACATTTCAGCTTGCTTAATAAATTATAAAAGGCAGCTTGCAAATGGCACATTTCATTCGCAGTGACATAAATCCCAAACAGATTTTTCAGTAGTGTTACAAATTATATAAAGAGATTTATGGGTTTCCTTGGCATCAGTTGTCTATATTTTCCCCTGAAATTAGACAAACTAAAAGACAGAAAAGTAGGACAGCATTAAAAAAGCATTAGTATGAAACACTACAGAGTGGGAGTATTTGAGAAATTAAAGTATAAATTGCTGACAACCAAGGCTCATAGCTGAGGCATGGGAAGGAGATACAGGTTTGCTCTCCTTCTCTGACACAGTCTTCCCAAACGACTTTAGACAAAGCTTTGGAATTCACTATTAAAACTTGGCAAATGATGCTTCCCTACCTCCTGGTTGGACCATGGAGGCTGTAAAGTACTCATGTACATAGCAGTAATTTGGGCCATGTGATGGCCATAGGGAAATAACACGAAAAATCATTAAATAACTGCCAAGTGCATCCTTCCCCTTGAGCCTGGTACTGTCCTCTTTGGCTTCTGCAGAGGTTCTCAAACTTGTGCTCATGTTTATCACCACTGTCACTGTCAGCTGCTGCCCTGGTTTCTGCCTGTTACAGAAAATTTTCAGTTGTCTGTGGTATCTGAAATCATCCTTAAGTGTCCCAGATCAAAGCTACCACAATTCAGGCTGATCAAAATCTAAAATGACCATCAAGATGGAGATGAGTTTTGTTTTCCCCTGAGGAAGAAGGGTAGAAAAAGAAGTTTCAGATGAGGACATAAGCATTCAAAGGACAGGATCATATTTCTTCTATGTATTTTTCACACACCCTTGTTGATCAAAGTGAGGGACATTTCCTACTGACATCAATGTCCACAATCCTGTTTATCACCCCCAGGACATGTCCCACCCTCTAAAGGCCATGACAAGGAGCCTCACTCAGCCAGAGGAGACGCATGATTGCTCCTACATTCTTGAGCTTTTCATCCTGCAGCTGGGTGACAGAGAGAAGACAAAAAAAATTAAGGACAATATGTAATGGGAAGACTGTCGACAATCTCTCTCCAACCAAATAATTAAATTCATCCCTGTATTAACTTAGTCAAGCCTCTCCATTTGAAACTGTCAGAAAGGATTTGTTCAGAACAGACCTAGGAACTTGTTTATAGCAGAGCTTGTGCTGCTCAGCCAGGCTGGTGTGTTAGCATGGTGCAACTCCATAGCTCATGTAATGGATGATTTATGATGCCCCTTGTTAAGCTCTTCCACCTTGCAGGAGGTGGCTGTCCTTGTCCTTCCGCTGTCCTTGTCCTTCCACTGTCCTTGTCCTTCCATGTGCTGTGCCAAGGTGCATTTAAGCATCTTTAACCTCCTTGTTTAGGAGGAAAAATTGGACCCTCATAATTTGCTTGGCTCTGTGTTGAGCTTTTTTTTCCTGTGAACAGCACTTCTGTGTTACTACTGGGAGGCCAGTGAACAGGATGAACAAGCAGGCAGAGATGAACTGGGAGCATGAGCAGACTGTGACTTAACACCACTCTGTAGTCCCTGCCTGGTGTCAGGCTGGGGACAGTGTGATGGCCCTGGCTGCTGCCCAACGAGTCATGACTGGACAACATGGATACCTACTATTCTTTCAACACAAAACCATGGATTTTTTCAAGGACAATAATAGTCCTTCTTGTTTTCTCATCATGCATGATGGTGAAGAAGCAATTCAGGGGAGGATTTCTCCACCTGAGCCTAAGAGGTAGCAGGGATCATGCTTTAGGTTGCACTGTCCCTGATTCTCAAACCAATGTTTTTTCTGGGCAAGTATTTCCTAGCTGAGCCCTGAAAAAAGAAAAGTCAAACCTAACACTTAATTAGCCCTTCAAATGAAAGGTGAGATGAAGACACTTATCTTCCCCATTTCCCCACTTGAAAAAAAATTTTCATCTTTTCCTTCCCCTTACCCCCTGCACAGCTGGAGCTCATGTTTTTCCCACGTGCAGATATGCAACACTACAGTGATTTGAAAAGCATCACTTCTGATCATATGAAGAGCTAAGACTTGATTTCCCCTATCTGTCATCTCACTGTGACCAATTGTTTAGAAACAGGTATCAATGAGAATTTGTTGTCAGAAACTTTGGTGCAGAGAAACTTTCTAATCTATCAGCTCTCCTCCTCCTCCTTTACTCCTCTCCCTTTCATAACAAAGACATTTCCATCACTTTCCTGAACATTCAGAAGAAGAGTTCATTTGCAGAGTACTGTAGAGCCTTGTCAAAGTTGCAGCTTCCAAAACAGCAGCTGCTCATATCAGCAGGTAGTGGAGGGTAAAAAGTTTTGAGTCATATGAACATTGTGTGGAGGTTCAGGAGTGTGTGAAGGAAGACGGAAAATATATAGATGCTTTAGAAGTCCCAGCAGTCACATGGAAATATTATGCTCAGCTTTGCTATTCCCGTCAGTTTACAAGTGAGATATTAAACTATCTTTCAACTGCAACTGATGCTCATACTAAATGATCATTTTACACTGGCCAAATTCCCAACATATTTAGTGTGTTTGTCCATTGTGTCTCATCATGTACGAGGTCTAAAGTTCCCTGGGACAAAAATTCTCTTATTGCATCTGTTCTCAGTAACTTGTAAAGCAGAGCTTCAATTCCCCTCAGCGGGGTTTTTAGGCACAGCTGTGCTGTAGCTCTAGGTGCTTGAAAGCCCCAGACTTTCAAAGATGTAGAAATATGCAGATTCTGACATTTCCCTTTCCTTGAGATGTCTGCACAGCACCTCTCAAAAGCTTTGCTTGTCTTACTGAGAATGCTATGAAATAGTCCTCTGCTGTTCACGCTTTTGGCTAAGACCTTGAAACTAAGTCAATAAATTGTAATTTAGAAGGATCTTTTATAGTTCCTGAAGAGGGGCAACTAAATCCGGTTATTTATGATGGCATAGCAACCTTCATTATGATAATGCTGCCACTTCAACAAAAATCCTGATTTCCAGGGGGACTGGATTTTGCCTCACTAAGAATATTTAATAAGAATGAAACTGGGTACATGCCCCATTTCAGAAAGCATGCTTTTTCAAGGTGTTATATCCTTGTCATATAAACTCCCAGCAAATTATAGGTATTGATTTAGTCATGGCCCATTTTATATATTCCAAAAATCACTCATCCAGTCTTGGGTGTTCACCTTTACATCAAGCAGTGCTGTAAACATAAAAATCCTTGATGTCATACTGCAACAAAACCATGTGGAATTGGTTCTAGCAAAGTAGAAATGTTGCAAGTATTCAGTAGCATGCATATTTGTAAATTTGTGCATTACAGTAAATTTTTTAAAAACTCACAAAAGTTGTAAATGAAAACCTGGAGTTTATTCAAACAGCATAGTTCTCACAGTTTTCCTCCAGAAAGGAGATAAGTCAGACACGTGTTGAACAGCAGTAAAATTGTGACATAAATGTAAATCCCACATTAAGGTAAGGAAGTATATGACATGCAAGATTTTATACTCATCAGTTTCTTGTCTTGGGTTTATTTTAGCAATAAAGATCAGAGATGTTCCTTCATTATTTCGCAGCTAGGGGATGACTATTACAATTTTTCCAACTCATAAACATGGTGATAGCACAGTGGGGGATTCATGAGCGCTTTGATTAGGACTTAGAATTGCAAGGAAATGAAAAGGAAAGCAGAAGGTGCTTCTTGTCAGTGTGGTTTAAAACAAAACAGAATGGAAGATAAGTTGTACTGCTGTGTTTTCTAGCTTGGCAGAGAGTTTCCCTGTGGTGGCTAGGGGTCAGGAGAGCAAGGTGGATAGAGCAAACCTAACAGAGCAATGGAGATTCTCTGGGATAGTCTGTTGCCACCTGAACACTGGCTGGTCTGCCTAAAGGATTTCTCAGGCTGCATGGGCTGTTAGTGGGCAGGACCTTGTCTCTCAGTGCCACAGGGACAGGCAATGCCCACCAGTCTCCCCAGGCTAAGAAAAGCATGGAGAGATGGCTCCAGGAGAACTGGGATGAGAGGTTGAAAAAGAGCCAAGATTGGTGCTGGTAGCCCACGCTGCTGTTCCTTGCAGCCTAAACGTGATGTCACAAGTGTCAGAGCAGGGAGGGCAGACCTGCAATGCAGCAAACACTGTGGCCATGTCTAGTCACATGCCTGTGACCTGCCACACCTCAGGCTGGTCAGAGACCACAGGGCACATTGCCCAGCCCTGCCCAGCAGTGAGGTCACAGTGTCATGCTCAGTGTGGTCAAACTGTGTGAACTTTACCAGCACACCTTACATCTTCCTCATATGAACAAGGAACATTTACCGTTTGCTCTGACAAACGTGATATGGCTTTACCAGGAGCCTTTTGCTACACTGCCACTGCACATTTCCCATTTCTGTAAACACTTCACTTCCCTTGTCAGTAGAAAACTGGAATGGAAAAGCTATTGGAGGGCAAGAGAAATTTCTGGACCATGTGGTAATATAGCAGGTCACAAGCCACTGCCAGAACCACAAAAGTCATTTCTGGAAGGATTTTTTTTTCTCTATCAACAGATAGACCAAAGTCAGAGTTTTTAATGTAGGCTTGTATGAGACTGGGGGAAAAAATCATGATCTTAGTAGAACTGAAATCCTGTTAAAATATTTTATATTTGTATTTAAATAATTCAGTAATTGCATATTTAATATGCACTATTTAATACCTCAATGCATGCAATAATTTAATAAATCTATGAAAGCATAATCTGCTGTTGAAAGTGGTGTTTATAGGGTCCTGTATGGTAATGATTAATGAATTTTTGTCTAATTCCTCTAAATCTATTTGTACATCACACATACGATTTTATATAGCCCTCAGTGTTATACCTCAGAAAACTCATATGCATGTATGTATGTGTGTGTATATATGTATGTATATAGACATGTATGTATATAGATGTGTATATATATATGTATATATATACATAGGTCACTTCTGCTTGCACTTGCTCTACTCACAACATAGACTTGTAAAATCCCTTAACGTAAAAAAGAAGTGGACATGGAAAAAAAATATTGGTATGAAAATGTCAAAGTGTTTCATGTTAATGCTGTTGTACTACAATGGCTTGATGTTTGTTCAAAACAACAGTTTTTGATATAGAAAGGAAGCAAAATTAAAAAAACAATTGAAAGGAATTTAATTGTGCACAACATATTTTGTTTTATTTGAATGAATTGTCAACTTGTTTAGGTTGCTTTCATCTGAGAGGGAATTATATACCTGATACTTGTTTTGGTGTATTTAAAGATGTTTGTTTCACAGAGGGGGGGAGGACAGTAGTGTCTACAGTTTCCATGTGGACCTAAACACTTGCATTTATACACCTGACCCACCCTCACTCCTTGTCCTTTCTGAAAATTCCCAAAAAAGCCTAGGTTGTTTTTTTTCTCCTGAACTTCTGGATCTCAATACCTCCCTGTGGCTCGTCCCTCGATTTGACTCCGCAGCCACACTTCCCCATGAGTCTTTTGTCTCACCAGCCCTCAACTAATGGACCATTAAAAACGCGTCAAGTGTCCTTGAACTAATCAATGGTTTCCATTTATGCAGCTTGAGAGCACACTGAAGAGTTTATTTGAAAGTTTATTTGCACAAAACTCATTCTTTAAAAGTGGTTTCTGTGCATTTTCCCTCATCAGGATCAGCCCCTCCTAAACCTGCCTGGCGAGGTCATTTTACCAAACAGTGTCCTCTACGATGAAACATTTTTTTCAATAGGGGCCTTTGTTTGGCTTTTGACATGGAGAAGTAGAACAGCAGCACTGCTGCCAATCCAGCTTTAAAAAAATTATAAACAAGAACTGCCTTATTTTTATCCTTAAATAATTTTGATCACAAACAGAGCAAATTATGTAACAAGCAGCTACCTAGTGAATTAATTAGCAATGAATTTTCTAGTCTGTATTCATCAGCAGTCATGTCATCAGAAGCCAAAATCAGGAAGAAACCTTTTGTGTTATTGTTTTAATACTCACAGCTTGTGCTTTAAGAGGGGGAGAGAGAGAGAGAGAGGGGGGTTGCCTGACCCACCAGACCAACTGATTGCACCACAGTCTGATGGTGGAGGAAAGCTATGAACCTATTATGGCTGCTTGGGAGATGACTACAAATGCTCTGATGGTGTAAATCCTGTTTGAGCTGGAACATTCAACCATTTCATGCAAAGCTACAGAGGGGCAGAATTTTATCTACTTGTTTATAAGATCCAGCAAAGGCAGGTGGCGTTGAAAGAGTGAGTGTGGAAACGTAATGCATTTTAGGGAGATAAAGCTTTTGTGGCCCAAATGCTCCCATAGATACTGCATCTGAATAAAGAAAAAGGAATTGATGACAAATGTGTCCCACACAATCCTCGTAATAGCAATTCTTTCTAAATAGATACTTTTGACTATTCTGAAGGGACCCAATAATGTATAAGACTTGCTTTGTTCCAAGGAGCACATATGTATTTTTAAGGACCGTTCAAAAGGTCCTGCTTGTTCAAGTGGATGCTCTGTCAACAGTCCCCTTGGCTGCTTTATTTTTTTATTTTGCAAGTTTCGATAAGAACAAAGGCTAGCTGTTCTTACTGAAACTTAATGAAAAAGATTTTCTGTGGAAGTTCAGACAGAACTGGGTAATAAATAGTGTTTTATTACGAACAATAACTACAAATATATTTGCTTACTCAGTAACCTTGAGTTTGGTGAGATCAGTTGTATATTGCCTTCTTTACTGGAGAACTTTAGTTCTCTCTTGCCCCTGGTTCATGGAAGTCTTTCCACTGGCTCTGGTAGGAGATAATGATTGGAATTAAAAACATCCTTAAAAGTTTCTGTGCTCTCCAGTTTAGTCCTTACTCATGTGCAATCTGTCTGGCTGCCGAAGCCTGGGGTCAGAGAAGGGATTTTAATGGAAGAAGACACTTGTGAGAAGTCCAGCACAAAGTGTCTAAATTACAGCAGTAGAGGGTAAAATCTAAAATAAAATCTGAAATAAGCAACCACTAATGAGCAGTACTCAGCACTCAGAATGGCAAATTCATGGGGGCAAAGCAGAAGACACTGAAATTAATCCAGCCTGGTATAAGATGCAAGGTTGACTTTTCAATCTATAAATACTTCTCTAATTTTAGGGTTCAATTTTAAATGACTCAGAAAACACAAGAAAAAGAAAACACTGCCAGTCAGCATTTATACCTGGTGTGCTTTGTGAGCACACTGGAAACACACTTGCTTGAAATTCTTGCCCACGTCTTTCTTACAAGAGCAAAAGCTCTTTTTGTGTATTGTAAGTGTATGTATATATGGGTGTGTTTCTCAAACTGTGTTTATACCCTCCGTCCAGAGGAATAGCAACCTGGAGTCCTTCCTCTGAGGCACCTCTGAGGTCTGGGGTCCTAAAGACAGTGATTCCTGCCCTGAACCTCCCAAGCCTGAAACCTCCCTCTTTCTTCCCCTCCAGCTAATCCTTTCCCTTAGAGGGCACTGCACAGAACATGGGGAATACCAGAGCAGCGTTATGACTAGCACTTAATTTCATTTTCTCCCTGATGCAGGGTGTCTCTGTACTTTCAGCATTGAATACAAGTCCTGCTATCAATGATTTCTTGCATATCTACCTATAGAAGTAATAACAAGAAAGCCAAATGGTAAAATTCAGTCCACTCCTCAATGATTCATGTTTTTGTTTCATATTCTCTGCCTGCCTTGATAGCGAGACAATAGGTCAGTACTGCCAATTGTCCTCACCATATTCTGCCAGTGTTACCCAAGCCTTTTGTAACCTGAAACCAATATTCTTCTCATCTTTATAAAAGATAAATTATTGTAAAAATGGGTACCTAAACTATAATAAAAAACTAAGAGTATCAAGTAGATGGTGTCAGGGAGCAGAATGGCCCCCCTGTTATCCAGGAGGAGGCAGTCAGAGAACTGCTGAGACGCTTGGATGTTCATTAATCCATGGGACCAGATGAGATCCATCCCAGGGTGATGAGGGAGCTGGCAGATGAGTTTGCAAAATCGCTCTCCGTCATTTACCAACAAGCCCTGGCTCACTGGTGAGGTTCCAGATGACTGGAAGCTGGCCAATGTGATGCCCGTACAAAAAAAGGGTGGGAAGGAGGATCCTGGTAATTATAGGCCAGTCAGCCTGACCTCAGTACCCAGTAAGGTGATGGAACAGTTTGTACTGGCTGTCATCACGCAGCACTTACAGGATGGCCAGGGTGTCAGGCCCAGACAACGTGGGTTTAGGAGGGGCAGGTCGTGTTTGACCAACCTGGTCTCCTTTTACAACCAGGTGACTCGCCTGGTGGATGTGGGAAAGGCTATGGATGTTGTGTACCTGGACTTCAGCAAGGTCTTTGACACTCTCCCACAGCATCCTCCTGGAAAAGCTGTCAGCCTGTGGCTTGGACAGGAGCACTCTCTGCTGGGTTCTACTGTTGCCTGCATTAAATAATCTTTAGATAAGTAATTTAACTGAAAACTTCCTATTTCCATTTTATAGAGGGGTTGACTCCTTTCTATTTGTAAATGTTTCCCTCTACAGATGAGAAGAAAATGCAGAGGAATTTATTCTTACTGAGAACAAATACTAATAGTTCAGGATAAGTTTGGTTCGACGGTTGCAACAGAAAAGTATTTGCTAAAAGCTACCTTACAACACACCTTTTGTTGTGGATGTTTTCACCACTTAACATTCACAGTGTGAACTGTACTCCATGGGAGACAGGGAGGTTGGTTTCCTTTTGACACCAGCAGTGATTGCTAATGAGCTGTTTAACTAAAAGCAATGTCATCGTTGCTGAGTGAGTCATTAGCATCGTCAGTGAAAAGCATTAATGAGGAGGGAAAAAAATCCCCAATTGCTTAGAAAAAAGCACAAAGCACATCATGGAGTATTTTAATTTGTTCAAAAATAGTTTCTGTTCCTCTGCTGGTATAATTAAGGCTTTATTAATTTAGAATGGGAACAGATGAGAACATGAAGCTTTGTGTGTCTGCATCAGCTCAGGCACGGCTCATAAGCTTGAAGAGAGACCACCAGGAACCACAAGCTTTCAGGGGCAAAGGCTCCTTCGTGGTACAGGCTGTGGGAGAAATGAGTATCAGCCCCCTCTGAACTGATGTCTACTTCTGTATCAGATTTTTGCAGCATGCCTGTGTGGACAATGGGCAGATTTCGAAAGTGTGACTGTTTAGTCACATTCAGTATAATTTATTTTCTGTAGACTTCCAATAAGAACCTACAAGTAACATGCAAAAGAGGCAAAATCTTCTGCATGCAAATGGCAACGGGCATTGGAGTATAACCAGAAGTTCATCCATAATGTACTAACGTTCCAACAATAAACTTAGTATATCTGTGTGGAAATTACCTCCAGAAATTCCTCAGACAAAAAGCCATTGAAAACTACGATAAACTAATGTTTTGGAATTACGGAGTGTGGGAGACAGTGACACCTGCCGCAAGGCAGAAATGCCTTGGGAAAGTTCTCTGGTTTAGACACTCCCCCAAGGTCCCTTGCCCACAGAGCTGCTGTCCCTCATTTAGAGTTTACTCCCCTGTTCCAGAAAGGTCTGTATCCCCCGTTTCCCCATTGGTTATCGCCCAGAATTCCACACACACACACACACACACCCCATTCCCTCATTGGTCCAAGTTGAGTCACCCCATTCCAATTCCTCCCCTGGTTGCACAGCTGGTACCTTAGCCCCTCCTGTTGCTCCCTGGTTATATACCCTAACCCCCCTCCTGCCTTTGCTCTTTGGCCATGGGCCCCTTGGCTGTGGTTGTCTTCCTGCTCTGAACCCTTGCTTTCTTTCTTCAATAAACCCAGTTGGGTTTTCCATATGAAGTGTCCTCTTGCTGTCTGGTGAGGCTGTTACTATAACATCCGTGCACGGGCGTCTGGTGGGCTGAGGGAACTGTCTGTGCCACCCGGAGCGGAGACGCTTTTGGGAAGGTGGGCGCCCCGACAGCACCTGCCCGGGGGTCACCCACAACTGAGGTCTCTATCAGGCTCCAAGTCTGGATCTTGGAAGTCCAGGCTTGGAATCTAATTCTATTTTTTTATTCTTTAAAAAGTCTGGATCAACATACCACTATTATCTGCAGGAATACTGTGCAGACGTGCAGAAATGAAAATTTTTCTGATTGATTCTGGTGGACATATGGGAAGAAAATAAGATATGATCTTGTCTAGATTGTCCACTTGTATGTGTGAACACTGAAAGTGACTTGTGTGTTCAGCACATCAAGGAATCATAGAATCGTAGTATGGTTTGTGTTGGACAGGACCTTGAAGATCACCTAGTTTCCTCTGCCATAGGCAGGGACACTGACTAGACCAGGCTACTCAGAAAAGGATCAAAACAATTCATGACTGAAGAATGAAAGTTTATCCCTGACAGGCTCTGTGTCTTGAAACACAGATTCAGAAAAATCATACAATAATTTAGGTGGAAGGGGATCTCCTAGGGTCTCTTCTTCTCTGACTTTCTGCTTGGGGTCCATCAGATTGCCTTCTCAAAGGGTCGTGTCCAGTCAGGTCATCCAAGGATGGAGGTTCTCCAGCGTCTCTGGGCCCTGTTCTAGTATTGGGCTACCCTCATGCCAAAAAAGATTTTACTGATATCTAACAGGAATTTCTGTCTTCTCAGGCAGTGCAGACAGCCAGAACACCTCCTTTGAGCCTTCCCTTCTTCATAGGCTCTTAAAGAAGTACAGTGCACTT
Organism: Tichodroma muraria; assembly: GCA_013390105.1. NCBI lineage: Eukaryota > Metazoa > Chordata > Aves > Passeriformes > Sittidae > Tichodroma > Tichodroma muraria. The sequence continues at coordinate 22,602 of WAAG01004523.1, forward strand.
GACTCCTACAGGTCTGCACTGCTTCCCAGTATCAGGCAGAGTTCCTTGCTGTGGGTAGCCAGACTGACATTACTCATTTCTACCCACTTTTCTCCTCTGTTTGTACCAGGTACCCTGTCTCTCTCAAAAATGCTATTTTAGGGGAATCATGACTTTTAATCTAGTTGCTGGCATACTTCGCTCTACCCACAGAAAAACACGGCAGCCACTGAGACAGGCACAGAAGATCTGTGCCTGCCATTCTCACCCTGTATCCACCTGTGTGATGGTGTTCCACTCCTGTGCACACAGGGTTAACCTCTGCAGACCCATGTGAACAGCAGTGGGATTTAAACCCAGTACTAGGTCCAGCTTAAAGAAGCCAAAAATCTCTGTATATTAACTACCATACTGTGTGAATCCAGACATGTTGAAATCTCAGCACTGAGATACTACAGTATTATTTGAGGATACAATATAAAATGAGAGAAAAATGAGAACAACAAAGTGTAGTTGGAAGCTTGCATCTGTGGAACCCATTCTTTATTTTACATTTCTTTACTAAACTGCAGCTGGAAATAAAAGGTTGGATAGCTCAATTATTTTCCCATTGATCTTCAATAGAAATACATTTTTTTTACTCGTTATTATAGAATTATATAATCTAAGGTTGCAAAAGACTTGCAAGATCATCAAGTCCAATCTTTGACCTAAGTTTAATACTTTAATACCGATTTTAAGGAGATTTGCAGGTGAGTGCAGGCAGAGGTCTTTTTCGGGCCTGTGTAGGCTTGGTTTTCAAAGGTAGTAGAGTAACATGGCGCATAGGATTCATGCAGGCTTCCCAGGCACGGTCTTTGAGCAGCATTGCTGATGCTAGAATGACAGACAATTAAAGCATCTATTCAATGCTCCAGCTCTGGGCCCACACAGCTGGTCTGGATGTTTGGCCCACTTGAGTATGGAAGCCGCTGGGAAGCTCCAGGATTCACTATATAGGATAAGTTTGCCTTAGGATCTTGTTCTCAGTGCAGGTGCTGCAGTTGCATGACAAGCAGCTAAACTTAGTGTAGGAGATTGGACTAGGTGACCTCCACCCTAAATTTTACTGTGATTCTGTGAGTTGCCAGATTAAATGCTAAGACCTTTCCCTTCCCTCTGAGGTTTTCCGTAACGTATTGCAAAGGCTGATGATTCAGGGATGTTGAAGGAATGTTTTAGGTAGGACCTCCCCCGAAGTTCTCAAGGCTTTCAGGTCTGATGCAACATTCAGGTTCACGTGACCCTCGTGGGACCTTTTGGAAAGCAGCAGTAGCATACTTTTAAGAACAGTTCTATGTAAGAACCCAGGTGAAGTTGGCACCTACAGCATTCCAGGACAACAGGACATTGCAATATCTAATTTTTAGTCATGTTTCTCTCTAGACCATTAAAGTCCTGATTGAATTCATTGGGCTGATTGGATATCTAAGACCTAATTCAAATAATACAGCAAGGAAGATGTAAAATAGCTAATGAGTGATATTTGCAATTCCTCTCTCCAAGTAAAATGGTGTAGTTCAAACCAGAAATCTTGAGGAGCTCTCTGGTAAACTGCAGAGTATTTCACGACTGCTATCCACAGCCACACAGGAGATGTGTGTCTAACATGATGTGAACAACAAAGAGAATAATCTTGTTCTTCCTGTTTCGGGTGAGACTTCTAGTAAGTGATTAAGGCAGAAAATAGGACAGGCTCCCAGCTGTGCAATTGCTCTTGTTCACCAAATGTGACAAAGTGATTATACAAACCCCAGCAGGTGCCAGAGCAGGAGCAAGGAGGGAAGGGATCTGCCTGAGAAGGGGGATTTGTGGGGCTTTGATTCCACAGGCAGGAATCCAAGGAGCTTGTTAGAAGGAGTGTAAAAACCCAGGAATGGGTGATGCTTGGAAGTTTGCAGTGATAAAGGTTTGGAAGGTCATATACATTTAGCAGGCAGTTAATCTGTCTATGAAATCAATCTCCTTGTTTGACCCTGTTTATTACATAAACCAATAGATAAATAAACAGAATATTTTTCTTAAATTATACTGCATAGCACATAGGGCTTCAGGGAAAAAAACACCTATTTCACAGTCTTTAAATCTTGCATAATTTTAGTTAAGTCATATTTAAAATCCATTAGTCATTTCACTGCAACCCTGTTTTTTAAACTGATGGATATTTTCCAAAATGTGGTAGTTTCTTAATATTTTTATACCCAACCCCTCAATCTCAAATACTAAAAGCAATGATTTTAGAGAGTGAAAGAAAAAGAAACGTCATCACTTCTCTGCCTGAACAGGAGAGTAGTTCATATTGATTAACATTTTTTCCTGAAAGTGTTGCAGACTTCTGGTTACCAGGAACCCTGGAAACCCTGTGCGTTTGCACTTTAGCAAACAGAAGCCTTGCTGTTCCCTTTGTTTAGAAAGGTTTAGATCAGCCTTAGCAAGCTGGTAAAATACTTTGCTCTAAATTTTTACAAGAGTCTACAATAGGTCACATTGCTATGTTGTCATGGTGATGAGAAGTACAGATGTCAAGTAGAAAGTAGAAAGTGGTGGTATATATCATGGTTTGATTATTAAAAGGCTTGATTAAAGCAGCTTTCAGAGGGCTCAGATGTTCTCTCTTCCTACAGATTACTCAGATTTCAGTAGCTGGAGGCCCAATTCAGAGACTACCACACACAGCAGCTCTCAGGCTTTTGGTTTCAGTGGACTGTGGATATGGCCATTAGTAAGGTATTGATGTGAAACAAATGCATTAGTTTCCTTTTTGCACAGAGGCAAAACCCTCATACAAACTGAGGTCCTGCTTGAAGTACCTGTAAATTTAATAAGGACTACTTTTAGGTGGTTGTGTTTGATATGTGGTAAATGGAGTGTTACTCTTGGTAAAGCTTCTAAGGGTATTTCAGAATTAAATTAGAATTAAAATTATAATTTACTTAACAAAAATGTGGAGAAAAAATATAGGTTAACATACAAATGGCCAACATATAGTACAAAATGGGGTGAGTGGCAATTTAACAAGCAGCCTTGACTCTACTGAAGGTGTGGGATACCTGCTGCAGGGGAGTAGCGGCAGTGATCAGGGTCCTTCACAAGGACAAATACGCTGAAGCCATTCTTCTCTTTCTGTTCTGCCTTTGTTCACATTTTTAGTACTTTCTTGATATTGCCTTTGTGCTCACATCACAGAGAGATGCTCTCACATATGAGCTTGATACATGTTCTTGGTTTGGAACAGGAATATATGTTTTTGGTTTGGGTCAGGAATACACAAGCATGTGTCATAGGAGGAGAGGCTGAGAGAGATGGGTCTGAGAGATGGATGGCTGAGAGATGGAGAGATCTCCTTGTTCACCCTGGAGAATAGATGCCTTTGGAGGGAGCTGTGTCCTTCGACTAGCCACCTTATGGATATGTTAGGAACCTCACAGCCATACTCCTCTTAGAGTTGCACACTGAAAGGACAGGAGACAACCAACACAAGATGCAAAAAGAAAAAATATGATTGAACATAGGGAGGAAGAAGTTTCACAGCAAGTTTGGTCAGGTCCTGGGACAGATGCCAATGAGGCTGTGCATCCTCAGAGGTACTGAAACTCAGATGCATGCAACCCTAAGATATCTGCTCTAGCTTTAAAGATAACCTTTCTCTGAGTGAAATTTAGGAACAGATTACTTCCAGATGAAGTTATTTTATGATTCTGTGTTTTTCTGATTTAAATTAGAGATACAATCAGTCATAAGAGAACCCAGGCTTCTTCTATGCAATGCAAATGCCCAACAGAGATCCTGTTTTGCTTTTCTGTTTAGATTTAGTGACATTTTTAAGCCTTTTTATGTTGACCAGTCAGTAACTCCAAGACCACACTTCACAGAAATGTCAGTGCGTTTATCTTTAAGTATTACAGCCTGTTCTCCTCTTTATGAAGACTGTTATAATATAAT
>WAAG01004525.1:0-33912 GCA_013390105.1 Tichodroma muraria
GTGTGTTCTTGGACGCTAACAGGCCAGTGGAGGGCAACAAAGTCAGTCAAGGGTCTGGAGAATCTCTCTTACAATGAAAGTTTGAGGGAGCTGGGCCTGTTAAGCCTCAAGATGACTGAAAGAGAACCTCAATTAATGTCTATCTAAACGTACCAAGAGGATGGACCTCTATCTAAACATACCAAGAAGGTACCAAGAGGATGGACCAGGTTCTTATCAGCGCTTCCAAGCAATAGGAAAAGAGGCAACGTGCAGAAACTGAAGCACAGGAAGCTCCACTTGAACACAAGGAAGGAGCTTTACTGTCCAGTGATCATGCACTGGAACAGACTGACCAGGGAGGCTGTGGAACCCCCCTTATTGGATGGGCCTGGTCCTGTGCATGTGCTCTAGGATGACCCTGACTGAGCTGGGAGGTTGGGCCAGAAGACCCTTGTGGTTTCTACCAACATGACCCATTCTTTGATTCTGTAATGTAACAACCACTCTTCTCAAGCATGATCTCAATGATGTTTGAGGCTAATGCTACCCTACTTGGCACACTCTCCAATCTCCATGATGGATAATAGTAGATAAAATCTGAGGTCCTGGTTACTGCTGCATAAAGTGAAAGACAGAGTTCAAACATCTTTGAATTTTGTTTGGTTTTGTAAAACCAGACTGATTGTATGGTAAAAAACTAGATTTTCTTAAAATCAGATTTTTCTAAAGTCATAAATGCGTGAATACAGCTTGTACATTTCTGTGGAAGAGAATGGACCTTTATATTATAGTTTATATTTAAATATTATCAGAAAATGAAGCACTTACAGAGATGTGTTTGAAACTTATATATATACATTTATATTCAAGCCCTACAGCAGTGGCATTCATTGTGGGTAGTGCTATGCATGTTTAGCTCTGCTGCTTCTCTATTTATGGACAAGCTATGAAAGCAGTTTGTCAGCAACTTTTTCTGAGTGTTCCCATTACCAAATACATCCATTCTCAACTCACTCTAATGTAATTATCGAATTCAGCAGTGAGCTGATAACACAGCTAAAGGAAAATCCCAACTTGCCTCAGTGTTTTCATGCTGTAATTGAAAACAGATGGCAACTCGTGTAATTTATGCTTTTCTACAATCAGTAACATGTTGGTATAAGATAAGAATTCTAAGACTGAATTGCATCTGCTTCAACAACACCATATGTTAGTGCACAGCATAAATATTTATCCAAGCCTACTCCATCTTCTCATTTAAAGCTCAATTCCATGAAAAAAATGGAAGCACCCTTAAGATACCTTCAATTAGCACTGAAGCATGCTGGAGTGCTTTGAAGGGCTAGAGGCCCAGCATCAAACACTGAGGTATCTTCTTTTTCCTAAACATCACACAGAGGGTTAAATGGAGGCATGGACCTCGTGCCTTATTGATACAATTCAAATCCCAGTTTTCAAGTTCCCAATAGGCTGCCTTTAGGAGTTACAAAGAAGTTTCTCATTGACAATAACCATGCTTCTCTACCTTTCCCACTATCCTGCAGAAGACTGGAAATTGGATAGCTTTTCCTGGTGGAAAGGTTTTTTATTAAAGGATTTTTAGTCTGATTTATCTTGCTCGCCAAAAGTTACACAGTCCTCATGTTTGAGGTCAGATTGGCAAGGACCATCAAATGGGTTTTATGTTTCTCTGCAGCTGGAGGTACGTTCAGCTTCACGAGAATCTCACTGATCAAATTTCTTCCAACTGCAGGAACATAAGGCATTGGCAATTCCTCTGATATCACATGATTTTGGCCTGGTTTTCACCCCACTGGACACTTACAAAGTGTCCCTTTTAGTCTTCCATGTTACAAGTCTGTAATATGTTGTTACTGTAGCAGTACTTGAATTCTTTGGACTAATCAGATATTACAGATGTTCCTTTGATTGCATGAAATGGGCTTGAGGACCTTGATGAAGTGACATCCATTGGCTGCTTGATGCAGTAGTAACTCAATTACACTTGAGAGTTGGTTCTCATTCTGCTAGTGAAAGCATTTGAGAAACTGGACCTGAAATAATCATTTGTGAATGCAGAAGACAAATGCACAGGCAGAAAATTTATAAAGCTGATCTCCGTGTGCCAGCTTTTAGAGATCAGGGAAGCAGAACCATGCTGAAAGTGTCCTGGCTGCACATTACAGTTCTCAAGCTGAGCTCCAAACAGAAGGCATTGGTACCAGTGACAGCAAAAGAGTCTTTCAAACTCCCTGTTGCTGACTCCCTGCTGCTGAAATGAAGATCTAGGCTTGAAAAGCTTAAACAGCCACTGGCAATTTATATGATTTGAGAACCTTAGGTGTAACAGCTATAAATACTAGTTTGCTAAGAATCAGTTTAAGGAATCAGATAGCTTTCTTTTGACAGTTTGAGTAAGGCACCGATTTCTCCAGCCAGTGGGAAGAACAGATGATCAGCAAAATCAGTGATTAATTTGTCTCTCACAAGCCTCATCCTTAGCTAGGTCTGCTTGTTCCATCACACTGTTGCAGTTATGTCACACTAAATAACAATGTGATGCATAATTTAAGTCACTAGTTTGAAGTCTAGTTATAACTTTTTAAAAATACTTGCACCTTAAAAACATAAATGAACTTACAGAACAAATCACTGAAAAAAGAGAAAAATAGTTTTACTGACAGCAGCTGGCCATATTTAGCAGTGTCATCTGCAGAGAACCAGATTTTTCAGCCAGTCAATAATGAATATTAAAGCAACCTGGGAACTTCAAAACCCTGCTGTTCCTGTCTGCACTGCTGACAACAGCAGACAGCTAAACAGAGCTGCAAATAACTTAGAAGAACGCATTGCAACACTGACTCCTTTCATAGCCCTGCATTTCCAGCTCCCACTTGTTAATGCACTTACAGCAACCACTCTCCTCACAACGCTGTCACAGGCAAACACACTTCAGTACACCAGGTCCAAAAATACTTTACTAAAGCTATTTGGCTAGATATTTATTGTATTTTCTCAGCTTCACACCTGAAACTTCAGACTGTGAGTGGTAATCCTATTTACCAGCCCCAGAAGAGGTATCAAGTCCTAAAGCTTATAGGCTCTCACACATCTTCAGCAGATCATACTAGCAGGGATTTTGTCAGAAATAAATTTTCTGAAAAATCCCCCAGAAGAGGATGTCACCCATAAGGAGATGGCAAGTGCTGCCAGGCCAAGGTGCACATGTGTGACAGAGCCCACGTGTCCCAGCCGCTCTCACCATGCCCAGCCACAGCCACCATGGGCAGCCAGAGCTCTGCCCCGAGCTCATTGAGTTTCCTACTCAGACTCCCAATTCACAGCACTTTGGAGCAGGCCAAGAGCCCAGACAAGCTCAAACCAAAAGCAAGCCACCAGTAAGTCCAGCAGGCAGGTTGAGCCTGCAGTGTTTACTGCTTTCAGTAATACATGGTAGAATTTTAAATGCACAAACCAAGGTCCTACAATGAGATTGTAGGCAGCAGTCTTCTCTCAACAGTATGTCCAGCATAATGCAAAGACAGGAAAATAGTGCTTTCCAAAACACGCAAATGCAAAATCACAAACTTTACAAATAAAGACATTCTAAAAAAATTACAGTGGATGCATCTCCTTAGGAGGAAAATCCCTGCTGCTACTGCCAAGAACTTTTCTACAAACTGCAACGCCAAGGCTTGGCTCTTCTTCAAATTCTTGCCCTTTTCATCATAGCCAACTTTCCTTGTTAGCGCTTCTTTGGTGTAGCACTCTTTTTGCAGACAAAAGCCTCTTGCACCAGCCCACCAGAAGTTACTGTGCCCAACAGCCTGTTTTCAAAGTGCCCTTCCTGAAGCTTCCACACAGGGGAATGTTTAATTTCAAGGAGCTGTCATGTAAAGCCAGTCATTTGATTTCTTTAAATTTGCCAGATTGAGAAGTTCTATAAACAGATGGATTAAATGACATAGATTTTTTTAAAATTTCAAATACTGCACTATGATTTACATATTTATTGCCATGGGAACATCTAACAAAAGACCTTATTTTCAAAGAAAAACACCATCTCTTCACTTGGCTAAAGGTATTCAGCATTTCCAAAAATGGGGCAACAATTTTTATGTCTAACTCATCCCATAAAGAGGGACTCATCCCATATACAGCTATAAATTTTTATGTGCAATTCTGCTCTGAAAAACAATTTCATATAAAGATAACAGCTTTGGAAATAATCAGAACTGTCCTTGTGTAAAATCAAGGCAATATATCCCAGTTTTACAGCACTGTTTATTCTTCTCAGGACAGTGAACTATTTTGCATTCTTCGATCTTGAAGTGTTCAGGTAGAGATCTGCAACCCCGTGGTATTACACATATGACACCACAGTGTTGTTTTTACAAGTCAGAATTGTTTCAGAATTGTTCCACTGTACTGCTAGCTTCTATATTCAGAGAATAAAAGGTGCTGTAAAATACTAAAATCCCAAGTTCAGGATCTAGAATATACACAAGAATTAATAAATTATTTTTAAATTTAGGCCCTTTAAATTTTAGGCAGGATCATTATTTGAAAATTATACTCTTCATATAAAAATTGTAACTGTATATTATATTTAGGTGTTATATAAAACACCTAAATATACAAAAAAATTATACAAATAATATATACAAAATATATAATATTTTGTATCTTAATGTATAATGTATAATATATACAATAATGTATAATATAAATAATATAATTATGTACTAATATATACAAAAAAAATTCCAGCTCTTTCAGAATTCAAGCTTCTTTGCCAACAGGATGTGTCTGGGTGCTGCATGCACCAGCAAGCTCTGCAGCTGCCATTCCCTGTCCCAGCAGTTTTGCCTACCTGTACTAAAAAAAAGTTTCAAAGACAATATGTTCTTGAAAGTTCCATTAAAAAAAGAATCAGTAGCCAGAGACCAGAAACCCCTGTCCAGCACTTGCTAAGGAGGGTCCCATGGCCGGTCTGGCACTGTGCAGCAGGCAGCATGTGCATCCCTGGAGCTGTGGCCTCCAGCTTGGTGGGTGTGAATGGACAGGTGAGAGGCAACTGGGATGAGTGTGATAGGAAAGAGAGATGAGTTAGAAGGCTGGACTAAATTCATGGCAAACTGGGGTACATGTGGAATACATCTGAAACCTTCATCTATGCTGCTGCCATACAATAAAGCGTGGCATAAATGGGTAGTTTAATCTTTCTGGCCATTGCAGCAGGTGTAGCAGCTGACTTAATTTTCTTGCTTTTATCTGTACTTCACATAATACTTTGCCTTTATTTTCCTCTTTGTACAAGGCAGAGATTAATTCACAGATATACACAGGATGTGGTCCAAACCCACAGGTAAGTCAATGGGCTCTGCATTGCAGTGCAAAAGCTAAAAGTGGAATGTGTATTTATTGATTCTTAAATCACTTATGAAGCTATTTCAGCTCTTTATGAAAGTATCATCCATTCTTCTTTCCAAATTGTCTTGAATCTTAACTGCTTTACACTGAACAATGGGCAATGTTAGCTTCACTATGTATGTCTGACTTTGTCTGTTCCTATACAGGCAAAGTCCAGAAGATGCATACGGGTAGTCACATAAATTGGAAAGTAAAGTGGGAAGCTAAAAATGTGCAGAGTTGAAAAAAACATGAAAATTAAAAAAAAAAAAACAACAACATCACCACCACCAAAACCAGGCCACCAATTCACCACGTGAGTAAAAACCCATCTCAAAAAGGGAAAAGGTTAAGAAAGCAACTTGGAAAAGATAATTGAGTCAAGAATCTCAAGGACAGAAGAAAAGAAACAGGAGGGGGTTAAAAGGCAACAGAACTCACTGTGCACAAATGCCTGAAACTGAGACAAAGATACTCAACACTGGAAACAAAAGCACCTCTCCTTCCCCGAATACAGGAAGCCCAATACCTTCACTGAGCAGCACAAATTTGCCTGGGAAATCATCCCATTTTGAGAACCCACCTTCATCCCAGCCGCAGCTGCTGGCCCGCTGGGGTCCACAGCCTGGATGTGGCAGGGTTTGCTCCCCCGCACCACAAAGCCCCAGCCCACGGCATCACCAACGATCTGGAAAGAGGAAAAGGCATGATCACCTTCAAGCAGCTCCATGAAATTCAAGGGAGCAACTTCTAAATGGTCCAAGATATGATTTTGACATCTCTGTACTTCCAACACATAGTAGAGTACAAGGCTGCTATGTCACTCATGGGAAAGGCTCTATCCAAATAATTCCTCTTGCTTTTAGAGAAGCTTTTTTGTTGAAGTAGGAGGCTGTAAAAGCAATGCTTCCAATGACGAGGTTCAAGAATGTCTTTAAAGAAAGGCTCTAATAATGTATGTGAGTCAAATTTTCTGTCCCATCATACAGAAAGACCCTACTAAAAAACTTCAGTTTGGGTAGGTGATCCACTCCTGCAGAGCAGGAGCACCACATGTGGATGAGTTTGTGTAATACAAATGTTATTGGCTTTATGTAATTTTATACCTCTTTTAAGTATCACACTGATATAAAGACAGAATAAACAAGTGCTGAATCAGACCTGAAATTTGTTCAAGTAATGATAACAGAGTTTGCAATTTTAAAGTATAAACCTCAGCAAATACAAATAAGCTGTAATTATCCCATCAGAAAATGTCTGTTTTGATTGCCCTATGCATATAACATGCAGAAAATAATGAAAAATACTGGAGACATACCGTAAAAGTTTTTCTAACATATGGGGCTCCAGGCATCAAGAGCTCATCAGCAGTCACAGGTCTCTTTAATACTGTGGAGGTACAGAAATGAATATTCAGTAAAAATATTCCTCTGAAGTTTCTCCTAATAAATAAAATACAGTGTTGGGATATGTGTTTTTGGCCCCACATCCCATACATGCTTTCAATTCTTGCAGACTTGCTTGAAAGCAGTAAGAGAACCAAGGAAAAGCCTGCAGAATAGCTCTGAGTATAAATGATGACATCTTTGGAAAACTGGGGCATTTAGCCAACAGACTTCATTGTCTGCAATCAAAATCCCCTAAACACTATCACAAAAATCAGAAGTGGCTTTTCTTGTGTCCAGTGTTGAAACAAGTGACCAACCTTCCTGGCGCAGAGCAGCTTTCCTTCACAGCTCACTGTGTGCTTGCTGGGTGCTCTCTGCTATTTCATCTGAGCTGGGTTTGAATCACAGAATTGAATATTCCTCTGGGTGAGGAATTAACTCAAGAGATTCCTGCAACTGTAGGCACAGACTATAACTCCCATCTTATCCAGGGACAGATGAGGTAACTTACAGGTGTCTGGGATTTTAAATGAAAGGAAATACCATTAAGTTTCTGCAGGTCCCCATTGCCTTCCTATGTAATGGCATAACTTTCCTCCAAACAAATTAAATTTGAAGTTCTGCCAAATCAAATCAATACCATCCTGTGTAACATTTTTCATCTGTCCATAAATGCTTCAAAGACAAAGGACAACATAAAGATATATGCTTTTCACCCCATTGCCTGCTTCACCCTTAATATTATTGCTCTTTTTCTTTTAGTGATAAATAATTTTGATGGTGTCTGTCTTTTCAGTCACAGGTGGGAGACAAAATTTCTCACAGATGGTATTTGAAGACATTCTTGAGTTTCTTTCTTAATGACATTCATGGGAGCAGGGAGAATTCTAGCAGACAAACTAAAACCTTTTTTTTTTTTTTTTTACTTTCCCATGCATTTTGATGAACTGTCATTTAGCCAGTGTTACACTTCGCACAGCATGTCTGGTCAATGTGAAAAAACTGAACGATTGTGCTCATTTGACAAGTCAGAATCAGGTAAATCATCCATGCAAGGCTCTCTTATGTGTCTCCCTTCATTTATACCTCCAGAAATTTTTTTTTTTTGTTTGATGATTGTTTTTCTACATGATTGGTAAAGTCACGACCTGGGTGTTTTTTAAGTGCTTACCTGCAAAAGAGCTCATCTGACAACAAATACACCTCTGCCTTGTGTTTATTAACACGTAGTTCAGCAACATGCTCTGGGTCTGGATAGCAGAAAGCTATTTGTGAACAAAGTCTCCTTATAGTCAGCAGAGGATTAAGAATTCTTTGTAACATTACATCTGACAGCCTTATGTTAAACTACGCAAGCTGATGTGCGAATCTGTACTCGTGCTCTGGGAGAAATAGCCCTACATTGCCAGTAATTGTATAATTCTTAAAAATCAGTCTGTTTATAAGCCCACTGCTTTCTCCTTTCAAATATGAGTCTGTTAAAGCTACTCACAGTTTGAAAAATCGTCCTAAGGGAAAATTTCTTCTAAAAAATTTATGGAAGAGCAACGTCAGCCTATTCTTTTTCTTCTAGTGTTGTGTAATCAGCTGCATTAAAATAAACTTGTTCTCACTACTCATGGGCTGACACTTTATACAAAATCAGAACCACAAATGAATGGAGTAGTTGACATACTTCAGATAACACGCACATTTATGGATAGCACATGAATGCTTTTTTATCTGTCCCAGAAAATTTTCCAGGATGTAATTAATGTACTGGGGACAAAGAGCTCCCCATACAAAAGCCACCAGAGCATTTCTGGAAAGTATACCTGAGAGATATTTTGCCAAAACATGATCCTGTAGCACCCTTTGTATAGAGGCAAGCCCCTTGCATGAAGGGGTGAGCACACTGGAAGGTGGTGCTGAACACTCAAAAGCAACACACTCTGAGGATGCAATGGCCACTAGAACTGACAGCAGCTCTTCTGCTGGGCAGCAGCAGATCTGCTGAAGGGGGTTATGGCTTCTGAGCATATCATCCTATGGAGTCCTTCCAATTACTTTAGTTCAGAGCTTCATACTGAATTCCCAGCAGAGCTTAAGCAGAGGGAAGGAAATGTGCTAAAAGGAGATAGAGGGAAAATATCCTTCCCTATCTGATGGCCACTCTGCACAGCAGGAATGAAATGCACTTTAGTTCACTCATCTCCAGAGTAAATGGTCAGTGTTTTGAACAGCATTTACCTAGTGCTTGAGGCACTCTGTTGTAAGCACTTCAAATGCCAGCATCCCTCTGAAAGCAAAGATTACACACATTCACTGAAGCCTTGCCCTGTTGTACAGTACTTCCCACACCACTTGGTGAGACTTGGTGAATTTGAAATAATAAGGAACTCAAAGGGCAACAGGGGCCCTGTTTGATATTCAGGGCTATTTCTGAGGAAAACAGAGAGGCTGAAACAATATCTATCTTGGTCTGTTTTTCCCTTCCCAGATGTACAGTAAGAAACAATTTTAAGTGAACTGTGGAAGAATGGGTGTGTTTAACCTTCTGGCGTGGGATAGGAAATCCTTTCAAAAGGAAAATAAGCTTTAACACTACTTCTACCTTCTGAAATAGACCAGTGTAAGACTTAAAACAAATTAAAATGTTCAAATGATCTCTGACAGGCTGAAACAATGCTACCTCAGGTTTTTTTAGAGCCTGCTGTTTTCTGAGAGGTGTTATTCCATAGCAGCTCAAGCAGTCACTGGGTAGTTAAACTCTCCTCTGACTTGCACCAAAGGAATGTCTCTAGGAGGAGATTTGAATTGGTTCAGAGCTTGGCAGCGAAGAGGCAAATCTAGGCCTCTGACTGCACGTCCTAAGAGATAAACTGCAGCTCAAACCACAATTATGGACTTGACGCAGAGATTATTGGAGGCAGACGTCTGGCTTGTGTTCAACAGGACTTCAGGCTAGAAGATGATAATAGTTCCCTCTGGCCTATAAAACCTGTGACACTGTGAATTTTTAATGTATTCTAGAAAACAGAGGCTTAGGCGTGATGATAGGCATTCTTCACGTTGCCTTCTCCCCACAGAGATGTCTGCACCCTGGCTGCTGTGCATTGTAAGCCATGCTGGTGCTCACCAGATTTGGGGTTGCAGAGCACGGGGGGACTGCTGCTGAGCGTCGGGCTACTGCTGAAGTACCCGCTGCTGCCACAGCTACTCATGCTGCTCCTCCGCACCGCCGACACGATCTTTATCTCCTTGGTGGGGCTCACTGCAAGCAGAGAGAAAACAAAGAGAGAAAGAGAGACGGTACCAGTTATCAAGCCTTTTCCCTCGTTCTTTTTTAAAAAAACCCAGAACGCTTTCACTGACAGCACTGGGAATGTGTTAGTGTGTCCTACGCTATTACAAGAGTAACTGCATGAGAGTAATGCTGTAACTAACACCATGGCTGAACCACTCCCATTGCAGTGTCTTCTAAGAGGCATTTCCAAACAGGAAACTACGTTTTTCCAGTTTTCCTTTCCCTTCTTTCAGTTCTTACTAGATATTCTGGTACATAAATGCTGCAGGACTCCTTATCCTCCACTTTTAATATTCTTGAAAACTCTCCATAGAATGTATGGCAAATTATTTTGAGTTTGGGGGACTTTAACCAGTTCAGTTTGAACACAGACCCCAAATTTTGATTAGCATCTGAAATGCTGTTGATACAGATACACCCCAAGGAGCTATAGGTTTGGTAAAATGAGTGAATGGACAATCCATATGAACAGAGACATATAATACTCAGCCATGCATTTTTTTCTAACACTGAATCCCCTTGTCCAAAAGCAATTTTTTAATACTCCATGGAGTCACTCTACAAACAGCAGTATAATTAATGAGTCACCTGAGAGAAAACTGGTGTGTTTCCTGTTGTCATGGTTCTGTTTGCGCAGGCAAAACGGGCTGTCATGGCTTTCTGGCATCAAGCGAGATTTCTCAGTGAGGAGCTCTATTAGTCGCCGCCGCCGGCGAAAATTCATTCTGCACTGGTAGAGCAAGTTGCTGTCCATAAAATGGTGCTTGTTGGAGACTAGGAAAAGAAATGGATATAAAGTCTATGCCTGGTAGGCATAGAAAGAAACCCAAGCCTACCCATGTGCAACTTGAGCCCTACAGATCTTGTTGTAAAGACGCAACGCTCAGAGCTCTCCTCTTCCCCTGTGCAGCCTCAGAAAGAGAAGGAAGGTGGTCAGCTCCACACAGGTGGCTTCAATATACACCCTTTATAGCAGCAATAACAAACTAGGAATTGTAGTGGCAGATGCTGAGAAGAATCTTTTACACTACTTTGATTAATGATATGCATTTTTTACAATGGAAACAGAAGTACTTTACCCCTCTGTGACTGGTTGCATAATGTCCGCCTCCGCGCACGATTCCTCCGTACGCCTCTTGCTGCTGCTGTCACTACAGACCACACTTAGCCCCTTATGTCAAGTTTTGGGTAAATTCATCGATCTAGGGCAGCCCCTGAAGTTCTGTCCAACTACCTTGTTCAGAGCTACAGGGCAGCAAAGAATCAAGACCTGTGTATTTCCTCTGTCTTGTTCAACACAGACACTGTGTCCCAGACATTTCCTGTGGGCCACTTCCCCCCTTTGCACGAATACACAAGGTTTGGGAACAGGCACCTGGCCAAAAATCATTTCTTACATAATGAACAAAAATCTTAATTGTAACCTGTATTGACACTAAGAGCAAACCCTAGGCTGCTGGTGTCAAAGCAGGAACACCAAGCCTACCCTCAGAGTGCAATATCACTATAACTTCTACATCTTCATTGCCACTAACACTGTCATGAAACACACATTAGTTGGATGGAGCTCTGTGCCAAGTCCTGAAAGTGCTTTGATGTTCCACAGAAATAATTTCCCACAGTTGACCTTTTCAATGAGGAATCCAGATTCTGGATTTTCCTAGTTTATAAATTGCATTTCTTGCAATACTGAATTGTAAGAACTGTTGGGTTATAGATATTTATGTGCAAAGTGCAAACAACAACACAGGTATGCACTAAGGTCAGTCAAGTCTATGATTACATGTCTCAGTCACTTGGCCTCCTACTGCAGACACAACTTTTGCCTTGCTCTTTGCTCTGCCCAACACAAGGGGTTCAAAAACTAACAGAGTCCAAGGTGCCACACAAGACCCAGAGCCTGGTGCCCTGCTGGCCTGCTTTCCTTTGTTTCTCATCCCCAACACAGTCTTTCTTGCTCTCAACCCTTCTGAACACCTCCCTTTGTCTCAGGGAGACACCTCCATGGAACTACAGAACTACACTACACATGACAACCTAGAAAAATAGGTTATATTTACACATAAACTGCCAGTAAGTCATCTGATGTTCGTGAGCTGAAAAAATAACCTCAAAGAGGAAAAAGTCCAGTCCAGTCACCTTCTCCAGGGGTGTCAAGTCATCCAGACAATAAGGAAGATGCCAGTCCTAGATCCTCAGGGCACTGTCTTCTATGTGGATGCAGAAACTGCTGTATGAAGTCAGATCATCTTGCAAAGAAGCACGTCCCTTGCCTGACTGGGTCACTGTCAGAGAGACCATTGTCTGTACAAATGTCTTCTACCTTTGGGACACAAGGAAAAATCAGTACACAGGAACCTTCTGAATTGCACGTGCTGGTGCCCAAGCTGCCACACAGGCCATCTGCCCCAGAGTCGCATGGCGCAGTCTGTAAGGCATCCCTTAGATTTCCTGGTTCTGTCAAAGACCTTTGGAAGAGCCAGTGCCACTTGGCTTTTGTCTGCTTCCTTTTGATGCTGAATCTGTTGTGTCCTCAGGGATGCAAAATGGCTTTGTTAAGTCCAATTTAGCATCGCAAGTAACTTGTTACTCTGTTCTGACACATTAATTATTGCAAACACACATTGCTGCCGTGCTCCCCGCTTTGGATACACACCATATGCAATACTATTAAACAACAGTTACCAACAATCACTATTTTTGAAGAATGGAAGTAGAGGAGGAGAGGTCTGGCAATCTGCCTACATCCCCCAAAGGAGTTGCTATCAGAGGCAGAGTTAGTACGTAGGTGTTTGCAGCTACCAGTTTCATTTTAAGATCACTGACATAGTAAGTAAAAGTGCAATATCTATCAATATCTTACCACATTATTAGAATATAATTTAAAGACAATTTAATAGTTATAATAATAGAAAATATTATTATTATTTGCATTATTATTGGCATTATTATTAATAATAATAATTAATTTAATAATTTAAATACACAAATTTTTTGAGGCCAAACTCAATCTTAAAAAGGCAAGCTCTACTTATTCAGCATTACTGCGATTCATAATCTTAAATGAAAGAGGGCTCCACAAATACTTTCTTGGAAATAGAACTGCTGTGGCCAACCATTCACAAAGGAAGAAATTTCTTTCTTTTCATAGTCAAGTTAAGTATTTAAGTAGTATTTAAGTAGGGTTTCATAGTCAAGTTAAGTATTATGACGCCACCACTTTTAACCAAAATTATTCTGTTGTTTGTGTCATTAACTGAAGTGTTCTGACAATACTCAGAAATATGATAATCAGAGATAAACACACACTCGTGCTGCAGACATTGCCAAGAACTCTGAAATTCAAGAATTACTGACCATGAAACTAGATAATGTAAATATTTTTATGCCATGATACTGAGCGTATTTTAGAATAACAATATTTGTTTTGAATTAAATATTGTAATATTTCTATACTTAAAACAGCGAGGCTTAGGTTTTCAATTGAAGCCATTAATCTCTGCTGTAACTATTTCAGTCCATAGAAGGGTAAACTTTTTTACAATAAATGAATGAAGTGGAAAAGCTAAGTCAAATGACTGTGTGTTGGAGAATATTTGTATATGATTTACACAACAAAGGATTTGCAGCCAAAATGCATAGGACATATAGCACCAGTATAAAATTTGCTATGCTCCTTGACTTTCATATTTTTACCTCTTCATTTCTAAGGATAGTTCACTTATCATGTGTTTGTAACATCATGTAATTTTTAACATATTTAAAGAGAAGCTAAAAATATAAATAGAAGCAATGTAGCTCAGACTGCCTCCTTGTGCACACATCATCATATATAGTCTCTCACCAAAATTATTACCGTGCCTCATGGGGCTCTTTTTTTTCTTTTTTTTTTAATCATCTGAGTTATTCATGATTCGTGATAAAAGTCCAGGCTTTGACTCTGCCTAAGGATGAGTGTATCTGGAAAGCTGTGGAAAAAGGAATTTCCAGACCACAGATGAGAAGGAAGAAGTTGAGGAGGGGGAGGCAGATGTGGGTGCTGGCTGCCTCTGAAAGCACTCCTCGGGTGCAGTGGCTGACTTTAAGCAAGAGCCAGGAGAAGCTACACATGCCCTTGTCCTCGGTGAATCACAACCCTGTGAATGCTGGATGCAGAGCACGTGCAGAGGTTGGGTTTGTTACACTGGTAGCTGCTGGGTGAGAGGTACAGGTGCAGTCACGGGTGCTCAGCTCAACTGCTTTAGCAGCCCACACTTTGCTGCAAGCAGCAGAGAAAAGTGGGAGTGAAAAGCTTTTCCAAACCAATGGCAGAATGCTGAGAGGGTTGCACAGACTTGCCCAGGAGCAGTTTCTTTAAAGGTAATTTAGAGGTTGTTACCTCTGGTGCTGACTCAAAAGCAGCAGCAGATAAACTTGTGGCAGTTGACAAAGCTCTTGCTCCAGGTACCTCTCATGGAATTGCTGCTCTAGAAAGGGATTAACATTACTACTCCTGGATTAGCTCACTGCCCTTCACAGTGCAGCACAGAAAAGCAAACTGGCACCCATTTCAGCTTGTCTTTAACAATCAAGCCATGGCTGATGAATGTCAGGACCTGCATTTGTACATTATGAGGGTGATGCAAAGAGCAAGGTGGGGTGATTTCACGCTTCTTGCTCCAATTTAATTCATGGCTGCTCAGGTGGCAACATGTTCATGTTACAACATGCACCTTACGCAACAGAAGGAAATGCACTGAAGAGAGTAAAGTAAAAATATGGTGACTGGAAATCTCCAAAACCAAAATGTACACAAGAGTGTTTATTTTCCTGGAAGGAAAGGCACCAACACTAGCATATACTCACCAACGTCAAACTTTGGAGGTAGGGTCATAACCCACCAGTCTCATCTCCCACTTACACAGGCCACAAAATTTCTCCCAGAAACAGAATTTAACAATTATCTTTTAATCTTCCAAAAAATTTAGCTTACTCCTACTTTAAAGCATGTATTGACCACTTTACTCTTCCCTTTACAAGCTATTCAAGCCTTCAGTCACTTGCCCCGCCAGAAAATAAAGATTCAACTCAAAGATGAATTTGCTTAACTTTGGCTGCTAATCCCTGAATTTTGTCACACCTTCATTAGAAAGTGACGTATGATCTGGTCAAAAATCTTTGCAAAGAAATCTGTGAAGTGATGAAGCCTTCTCTCAAACATATCTTTTATCAACTGAATAAATACTATCTCCTGAATTTTGACCTTTTATAGCCCTCTTGGAGTCCTCTTTAGAATTACTTTATCTTTCCTAAAAATCCACTTATCAGAACTGCATGCCCACAATTACAACCTCACTCTCCTTTTCTTACTGGGTGTTGTTCTTTTTGTACATATCGGGTCCACTGTTACTACTGCACTGTACTGCACAAATATCATAAAATGGGAATAATTCTTGCCCTGCACATTCTTCTTTCCCTGCACAGCACTGCTCCACAGCAATGAGTAGGGCCTGTATTTTTATTTCCTAGATGCAGTGCCTTGTAGTTATACCATCAGCTATACAAAAAAAATCTATTTTAGGGTAATGACCGTTTAATTGAGGTCAATTATTTGTTTACGGTCTCATCTATGCCTAGAGTTTGCAAATTTCATCGGCAATGGCTTAAGCTAGTCATTCACCATTTATGTTACTGTTAAGATGAGAAAAATCAGAATATTTATTTTAGATTTTCTCTGTTTGAGAGCACCTAATGTTGCAGCTTCGGTGCTTCTTCCTGCCTGCTTCACAGTTTCTGTTCAGATATATAAAATATAAATGGTAACATCCATGTAAATCTTCTTTCAGCTTTTGATTCTGACATAAAACCCCAGGATCTGCATTGAGCTCAAACATCCTTTTCTTTTCCACTTTTTCAAGGAGGCTGATGCACAGCAGAGATAGAAATATTAGCTTTACACTGATTTCATAGGACCGAGGAAGCTTTAGAAAGTATAAAAGCCTATTTTAATAAATGGTATGACTCATGCCTGAAAAATCAGGCCATTTTCATAACTGGCTTTTCCCCCAAATCCCTCCCACCACTTCAATTCCGAATGATTTTTAGCGCTGATAATCTGTGTATATCTCCACCGCAGTGATTAATGCTTTCTACCAGCTGAAAGCTGCAGTCCCCAGTAGGACACATCCAGTGAGGCACTCCAGCTGTTCTGCACGTCCCCAGAAACAACACTGTCACCAAGCAAGCTTGTGGCTGGAGCCAGGGAACGGCTGCTCCATGTTGAGGGAGCAGTGGGAAGGAGATCAAAGTTCCATGAGGAGCCAGATGAGCAGCTTTTCTCAAGAGCAGAGGACACATTGAAGTGTGTGCTTGTTTGTATGAGAGTGTGCTTGTGCTAGAGTTAAGAGGCAGAGGCTATAAAACATGAGCAGAATGTATGAATTTTTCAGTGCAGATATGTCATATCTTTCTCCACTTAAAGACAAAAGCAGCACTGAACTCTTTCCAGCAGTGCACAACACATTTCCAAGTCTTTAACTGCACAAGGCAGCAGACCCAGTCTATTCAAAAGTACATTTTATCTTTTTAATGAGGTAGTTTCCTCTATTAAAATGATGTGAAATGCAGTTTGAAGTTGCAGGAGATCGTTCTAGACCTTCACTATTACTGGCTGCAACAGTCTGTGCCTTCATATAGCAAGTCACAGATGGACATATCAGTTTTGACCTCTGGAGTGGCAGGATGTTACCTCAAAAGAGCAACGTGATGTCAAGAACAAATGCAGGATGATGAGACACATGCTGACAGGCTGCAGGGGCTGGGGGGGTTATCAGAAGGAGAGAGAGCACAGCTGGAGCTGCTCCCACCTGCAGCCAGAATGTGCCCAGGGAAGGGTCTGGCTCCCACTCCATGTCATTTTGCTTTCTCACTCCCCTCTCCAAAGCAGAATCAGTGTTTAAAAGGGAAGGAAACAAATCAGTACATAAAATACGAGTTCCTTAAAAACATGCCTCTCTCTATGGATAGCACACAGCTTGCTGAGCAGCCTCCTCTGTGCCTCAGGCCTTTGGCCAGCCCACTTTTGGTCCCTCGCCAGAGAAACAGTGGAAGTGTGTGTCCACTTTGGCTTTCACAGAGCAGTGGTGAGTCCGTGGGCTTGGCAAACACCGACAGCTGCTGAGACCTGCAGAGATCTGCATAGCAGGGCAGCTGCACAGCTTTCAGCCAGTCCTCACCCCACACTGCCCACCTCTGCCACACACGACCCAGCCACCCCTGTGCTGCCCCTCTTCACCCTGCCTTGCACCGACACACGAGTGGCTGGAGGAGAGTAACCGGCACTTTATTCAGCACTGGACAATACTTTTCCCACTACTCTCAAAGCCTTCCTGTTTTTCTGTTAATCTGGCACTGCAAATGCCTTTTAAGCATGGCGCCTATTCAGGTCAGTTTCCTTTTACACATTTATGAATTCCACCTGCTTGGGTCTCCCACAAATCCAGGGGGAGAGACTACAGATGTTCAGTGAGCATGGGGCCCTGGATCTTGGGACTTGGACTCCCCGCACTGCATAAACACAACACTTGCATTTCCACCTTTTATGAATGTTTATGTGCTATGCAGACCATAGATAAGACCACCTGTGCATGTATTCAATCATCAAAGTAAACTCTCAGCGGTGCAGCTGTACTAAATTGCATTTTTTTCTTATTAGGATTACAAGGAATTCACTTTGAACAGACAATGGATCTAAGCTTGAACTGCTCTTGTTTCCACTGATCCCATGTATAAAACTGCAAGGCAGATTCTGGCCCTGCAATACAAAATCCAGAGAGCTGTTCCAGTTCATCCTACTAAGGGTGAAGCCAGTAAGCATGTCCAAAAATAAATAGGTCCTGGAACTGTACGTAGGTCCAGAAAAAAAAGCTGTGCTGTAACTACGGCTCTCTGAGCTATAACTAGGGAGGGCTTTCTGAGCTGTTTCAATGAAGTGTAGTATATTCATGTAGTCCAAAAAAAGTCTAGACAACTTCTATACTGTCTTTAAAGCATCAGGATTACAGTGGAAAACTGTCAAAAGTTCCTTGGGAACTGAAATTCAGAGCATCCTGTTCTTATTAAGGTGGTATTTTCTGATCAATGTATTAACATACTATTTCTGCTGCCTTAAAATAAGTATGTAGATACATGTTTCTATATACATTTTGTCTTTCCAGACAGTTTGCCATCTATTCACAGTATATTTTCAAATACACATTACTTACTCTAGCATGAAAAGCCGGTGTTGAATCACACACATTTCAGCAGTCTTTTTGGTTTGTATATGAGGATTTATCATCTTTAATTTAGTAAGTTTACAGAACATAGCCAACTGCTTTTCTTTGCTTCCAAATAAAGTATGGAAAGTACAGTCTGTGGCAAGGGAAGCAGAAGATGAAAAGGCCCATCTGGGTACCTTTTTTTTTGTTGCAGCTGTTAAGAACTGAATTTTAAAATCATTCTCTGTCAGAAAAATAAAATTCAATGGTTAATATGAAAAGAATTTTTCATGTGTCACTTACATAAAGCATAGAGCATGTGGCTCTTTCAAAAACCAAATCCATTCCTGCTGTAGATAAAGACAACTGCAAGAAGAGCACAATGAGAAGCTGACAGACTAAGGAGCTGGGGGTTTATACAATTACATATGAACTCCTTGTTCTTTGACTTTTCACAAGGGCAAAATCATGAAAAATACGCAAAGTGGTCTCCAGATTTAGCATAAGCAGCTGAATTGTTGTGGGTGAGGTTACTGTCCCTATGCATAAGAATTGCCACACAGGAAGGGAAGAGCTGCCATACAAACAACTGAGTGCTTCTGCCTGGCATCAGCACAGGAGCAGCAGGACTTAAAATAAAGTTGCGTTGCAGGACATCATAGACTAATGGAAGGCTTGTGTTTTACTGAGATAAATCAATGCATCATCTGTAAAAATGTGATGGTTTATAATTTTTAGCATAATGAAATATTGGATGTATCCAAGGGGTGATGTGATTCAGGTTTTAGATCAACTAGAAAAATTGTTTTAAAAAATATATGTGTTGATTTTGGAAAATAAAGTCTACAATCAATTAAGCCAAGGATTTATGCTTCAATGATACTTGTAAACTGCTCTCTGCAGTTGATACTTCAAAGAAGAGGTTCCAAAGAGAAATCTTGAATTAAGACGAGTACATTTCACACACACAGCAAGTTTTCACTTTCTAAGTGAATCATAATCAGCTAATAATAAGCAGTTGGACATCTAAGGTAAATATAGCAGCTCATACTTCATTATTCACAACAATTTAGAAGAGAAGGAAAGCTTTTCAACAAAAGTAAGAGAAATAATACTTTGTTAGATATTTAATCCACTTCCACAATTATAACAAACTTTCGATTTCATCATGTGTCTTGATGCTTAAAACTAATTGCACTGATCATCTTCACAAAAGAAATTCTGCTATATAAAGGTACTGAGTCCTTGCAATGAATAGGGAAAATTAAATATAGATATAAGACATTCCTGCAGAGACAGGGACATAGCACATGTCAACATTTACTCTTCTAACTAAGTCACTACAAAGTGCTTGTTTTCATCTCAGAAAGTAATTTGTACAGTGGAGTTCACAGATAAAAGATTAACTCTTGAAAGGAGATAAGCACCTGCTTCTGTGCTAAGCCATCAGAACACGTCTACCTTGAACACACCAGATCTGATAAAATGCAATTATCTCAATAAAATTTTTAAAGTTGAAAGGTATTTTAAAGGAGGGTGGAGGCCAAAAATACTGATATCATGTCTAAGACATCTCACCACATACTTATTACCATCAAAAAATCTTAGCAGTAACAAAATCATATAATAATTTAGGTTGGAAAAGACCTCTAAGATCATGAAGCTCAACCATTAATCTGACATTGCCAAGTTCACCATTAACCCATATCCTTAATGTGACATCTACACATCTTTTAAATTCTTCTAGGGATGGTGACTCCATCACTTCCCTGGGCAGCCTGTTCCAATTCTAGACAACCTTTTCAGTGATTAAATTTTTCTTAACACCCAACCTAAACTTGCCCTAGTGCAACCTGAGGCCTTTTCTTCTTGCCCTGTCACTTGTTACTTGTCAGAAGAGATCAACCCCCACCTGGCTACAGCCTCCTTTCAGGCAGTTGTAGAGAGTGATAAGGTCCCCCCCAAGCCTCCTTTTCTCCAGGCTAAATCCCCAGCTCCCTCAGCTGCTCCTCACCTAAGTTGTGCTCCAGACCCTTCCCCAGCTCTGCTGCCCTTCCCTGGACACACTCCAGCGCCTCAATGTCCTTCTTGCAGTGAGGGCCCAGAACTGGACACAGCACTCGAGGTGTGGCCTCACCAGTGCTGGGTACAGGGGACAATCCCCGCCCTGGTCCTGCTGGCCACACTGTTTCTGACCCAGGCCAGGATTCCATTGGCTTTCTTGTCCACCTGGGCTCACTGCTGGCTCATGTTGTTACTGTCAACCAGCACCCCCAGCTCCTTTTTCAAGGGCAGCTTTCCAGCCACATCTCCAAGCCTGGAGCACTGGATGGGGTTCCTTGCATGAGGCTGTTGTGACCTGAGTGCAAGACCCAGCACTTGGCCTTGTTGAACCTCATACCATTGGCCTTGGCCCATCACTCCACACTGTCCAGATCCCTCTGTAGAGCCCTCCTACCTTCCAGAAGATCAATACTCCAAACCAACTTGGTGTCATCCACAAACTTACCTTTGCTGCCCTTGATCTCTTGATAAAGATCTACTTAATAAAGATAATTAAGAGGATTGGCCCCAATAATGAGTCCTGGCCTCAATACTGAGCCCTGGGGAATACTCCAGGCCTGGATATCCAGCCAGTTTTTTGCCCCGTGAAGAGTGCACCCACCCACACCATGGGAATACAGTTTCTGTGGAATGCCATGGGACACAGTATTAAAGGCTTTACTGAGGTCTAGGTAGACCATGTCTTCAAAGAAGACTACTAGGCTGTCATCTCTAAAAGGGGCTCTTATGCCTCTCAATCATTCAGGAAAGCAAAGCCTCACAACACCTATTTGCTGCTGGTCTGAGTCTGGGAATCTGCATCCCAACCCCCTGGAACTGAGTGGACAGCCATGCAAAATGCTTCATGCTGAACCGTGCTGTGGTTACTGCTCAGGGAAGGTGCTGGGGGCATGTCAGGGAAGAAATTACACCAAACACATGAACTTGAAGGTCAGCAGCAGCTTGGGAAACCACAACAACAAAAGAGACAGAGTGTGATCTCACATGAGATGAGTTCTGCTGCTCAGGCCCCCACTTCTCGCCAGCTCACCTGGCAGCACACATGGTACCATCTGTGGTACAAGGCAACCCCTGTGTGTTTACATTCCACAATGTATTGAAAAGTATTCATAAATGAGCTATGGTTTGGTTGCTGCCATGGAAGAATTGCAAATACTCATCTTGCAAGCTGTAGGTGCTATCCTATGACAGCACTGGTTTCTCTTAACAGTATTAATCAGATTTAAATTCAAACTATTTATCACTGGAGATTCCAGACTTTAAAAATTTCTGCAAGGCAGGCAGATGTTTCTCCATCTCTCAAGTTTTCATACGCAATGAGTTCTTGGAGGAGAACAGCAACACTCTGCATGACTGCATGTCTGCCATGACATGACTCTGTTCATGTCAGCAGACATGTCTCATCTCTGCCTCAGACATGTCAGCAGTGCTCTGCTGTTGTGGCTGCAGGTGCAGGGTAAGCTCTTCAGCAAGGGCTATAAGCAAGTATGAGCCAAAAATGGCTCCATAAAGAGCTCTGTGAATACCCTTTTCTGTCCTTGGACATCTCAGTATCTCTGTTTTTCAGACTGAGAAAGGGCTGTGACTATGTGTGGATGCTCACACTGTCCTCCACCTACCCCCCAGACCATCCTTGCTTTGGCCTGATCTACCTGGGAGCTGGCATCTGGCAGAGAGCTTCCTCTCCTGCTGCATGTGGATTTTGTCCACAGTAGCTAATATGTCCCACCAAGCCCATATGAAGAAGGACTAAGAAAGATCCAGTCTCTTGGAGGAAAGTTTTATCTATTAATATTATGAAGCTCTACATACCTCACCAAAATAGAAATGGGCTTTTCTTCAGCTGAGAAATGTGTTCTGCTCACATTTTGTCCCTGACTTTATTCTATGTGCATCACCAAACTTATAATTCTTCCTACAATCTTTATTCCTATATTCTGGATGAAGACCATCACTGTTCACAAATGCTGAGTAATTACCGACAACTACAATCCCAGCACCAGCCTTCAAGAAATGCACAATGCATAAATCCCTGCTACTTATGGGGTTTTTATTCCATATTACATGGGGGTACCGATACACAGGAAAGGAAATCTGTGTCCTATTTGTGAAAATGGTGATTTGTGGGTTATGATTTCACAGAATCACAGGATATTCTGAGTTGGAAGGAACCAACAAGAATCACTGAGTCCAACTCTTAAGTGAATGGTCCATATGGGGATCAAACCCACAACTCTGCATTATTAGGTCTAACCATGCTCTAACCAATGGAGTTAATCTCAGTGATTTGTGTGGGCCAGTGAGATTTTGGCAGGAAGCAATTCAGCACTTAAGTACATTTCATCATTTTTATGCATGGCAGGGGAAATGTGTATAGTTACATATGTCTAAAGAGATCAGAAAGATTATTTTAAAACTGAGAATTTGATGCTTTTGCAGAGTTTATACAATTCCTCTTAAACCACTGTTTTCCTTTTTAAAATCAGCATCAGTGTTTGTTTCCTGTGTGAAACCTGGTTTATGTCTGACCAATTAAAATGAAGAAAAATGTGTCAGGAAGCCATTTTGAATACAGTGCCTCAGCTGCAGGATAGAGCTTCTCTGAGTAATTGAAATGAATGTCAGTATTAGTAAAAAGACATTGCGTAATTTGGCTGTGGCTGGAAAATTACTACTGAGATTGGCAACTTGATGCAACTATTTCTATTACTTTCCAACACATTAGGGGGGTGATAAATACTTTATAAGAATAATACAGCAAGTTTTATTTTATTCCATGTTGTGGATATCAAACAATACTGCTAGAAAAAGATTGCCTTTAGGACAGGAAATGTTTTATTCTCTACTCCTGTTCAGTCAAGAGTCTTTCTGCTGGTTCTGCCAACAAGGATGCCAATTAGTGTCAAGTAACATTTTGGTACTGCTGATGAGAGACAAAACAAAGGAAGTACAGTATGACGAAATGAATTTATGGTACTAAGACACAGAGAAATAGCTTTCTTTTGTTTTTTAATTGGATCTAGAATTCCGTAAGATGGGTGGGAGGGTGTTGGGGAGAGAATACCTCTCCTGCTGTTTTACAGTTTATATCCCTAATTCTCTACTGGAAGTTCTCATTTCGAGATCCCTTCTTAGAGTAAGCCAGCATTACCAGAACCTTCAATGTGCACAGATCATATCCAGTAACTAAGATGAACCCCAAACCAGCTCCATGTTAGTTCTGCCAGTACTTTCATCAACATTCCTAACACTATCTAGACAAATTGTTGCAGTGAAATGAATGAAATCTCCTTTCACAAAGGAGAAAGTGTGCACAAAGCATGTTCACTCAGAAAAGACAAATCTCAAGGATACCATTAAGTTTTACTTTACTTCCAGCACCCCCATTAAGTCCTTGTGAAATCCCCACTCAGTTATGTTTGTTTTATTAAAAACTAGGTGAGGAAGATGACAGTACCTTGCAGCGATGACCTGGTATGGACAAGTGAGAAGGCCACTTCCTCAGCAATCAACTAATTCCCAGAACCTTGTCTTTACTTCCTGAGTTTCAAATCTCTTTCTGAGGGTAATTTACACATGCTCTTGACTACAAGAAGACAACAGGCAGGGGATAAACCTGCAGAATGGACAGGGCTATCCATAGAGGAGCAGGGCCAGTGTCACTCAGGAATGACCCCTGAAACCCAGCTTGACAGGGGCAAAATTATTTCCCTGCAAACGTGCCCTGCCGAGCATTCACCTTAGTTAATGAAACAACAGTTGATCTGCAAGAAAAGCCACATCCTGACTTTCTTAGCTCTGCAAAGTTTTCAGTAGCTAAGAAAACCCAGCTTTGCACCAAATGTTAAGTCCTGACTTTATTTTCTCTGTAAAAACCTCTGTATCAGCATAAAACTCACTCCTTTTTTTTATTTTTTTTTTATTTTTATTTTTTTTTGGAAGTGTCCTGGTTTGGGACCTCAGGACAGTAAGAAAAGTTTACCACGTATGTAATACACAGAAAATGTTCAGGTTAAAATAGGAATGAAATCATTGCTGCTGTAAAGTGGAGGGGTGGCATACCTTTCCTGTCCATCAAGCTCTGAGCAGTTGGCACCCTATAAATCATAAGAAGCACAGAAGCAATTACAGAACTGTAAGCTGATCACTGTGAACATTCAGAAGTAGCTCCTAGTAATTGCAAGTTAACGTGAACATGATTAGAACCCTGACAGAACTGTGCAGGCCACTTACATTGCCCATTTATTAAAACTAGGTTTTCTTGCAAAGTAACAAGCAACCTAGTCAATCTAGCACCTCATGTACCAACAGCCTGCTGATACCATCAGTTAGTTCTCTGTCAGAATCAGGTTCGATGCAACAACACTTTGACCACCAGGATCTGATTATTTTCCCACTGTGCATTAAATAATGTAGGTAACGACTTCTGCCATTCTGTTGTCATCTCCTGGCACCCCTTCATTGCTCCCAGAGGCACTCCACTCCTGTGGTGGTCACAGAAGGGCAAGGTGCACTGAGAGCAGATAATGACAACATGTAAAATGGGGTTTCGTGCCAGGGGTGTTAATTTCTTCACCCTCACAGCAGTAGAGAGAGAAAACTGTGTCTCCTCCACCCTCAACAGAAGGAGCCTCTTGGTGAAAGTGGATCTGCCAGACACATTATACTGGACCATGAAGAAATATTTGATTACTCTCTCAAAGAAGTTATATCACCAGGACAAATACAGTAACACTTCAACCAAAAGTGACATCCTCTTTCTTGCCCAAACATACTAGAACAACTCTGCTACATGCCCATGAGGGAAAGCTGCTTTTCTGGCATCAGACTATGCTCTGCTCTGCCTACAAGTAGGGAGACACACAGAGATACACAGGAAATTTTTATCCTGCATACTGTATTTAGCTTATTTATGGCTCTAATCCCTATCTGATCCTTACAAATCTATTTACCTCAATTGCACACATCGCAGATAGCAAGTTCTACAAGTTAATTACTGTAAGTGTAGGAGTACTTATTTTCATCCACATCCTTAAGTTGTTGTTACAGAGTTTCAAATTCCTGCCATATTCTGCATTTGAGGAAGCATTTTCAGAACTAATACAATGTGGTTTTGAAAAAGCCACCCTTTTACCACATAAAGTTATTTAGACTCCTATCTGAAATCATTTAGAACCTAAACATACTGTGATCAGGAAGACAAAGACCCCGCCATGTGATCTGAGCTGAAGAAAGTGCCACAGTAGGTGCAGCTTTTAGTACTTGGCAGTAGATTTCTCACCGTGCTGTATAATCCCGTGCTCCAAAAGCCTGCGGCCGAGCTGCTCCGCTTCGCTCCGTGTCGTGGCCTCTCCCTCCTGGATCAGCCAGTCAATGAACTCCGACGCTACAAAGGTCCGCTCGTACTTCGCTCCTTCCTCTTCCCTGGCTTGCAGAAGGGTGTTTTCAGAACTCATCAGCCTGGTGTGGTGGGGGGAAAATTGGTAGGGAAAATGGTTCATCAGAAAAGCAGTTCCAGATCTTTTCTGGCAAATCTGATTTATATCAAGCAAACGTATATGAAGCTTCACTGACTTACTAAATCTTTCCTCAAGCTATCAATGTACTTAGGAAGTGAATTAAAACTGCTTAGGCTTTATATCCCTGTGTGAAGTTAATGCTTTCTTGTTTTTCCCCCTAAAAGAAAATTAGATTTTAGGTTTTGCATTTCCCCTATTTAGTGTTTAACATTCTCTAAAAGTTACTGTATAATCAGCTTTGAAAAAAAATTAGCCTAAAAGCACCAGAATGTGACTAATGTGTTCAAAGCTTCCTAATTAATACTTACAGTTAGCAGGACTATGCCCTGAAGTCATTAAGATGACTTTGAAAATTCTCTCCATAAGCTCTTAAACAGCTGCAGAAAAACTCAAGAGGAGGAAAAAAAGTAGTTCTGTGGTTTGGGGGCTGATAAATATTGTGCATCCAACATTTGGTGATGCAGCTGCAGTCAGTGAGTTGCACATGAACGTGAACACATTTTAACATCTGAGGCTCACAGTTCTCTGTGCCTCAGCTGGCTCCGTGTAACACCAGTCAGAAGAGCATCATGAAATGTCCCTCAATCTCCTAGCAACTGGCACATGAGTAGCTGAAGGATATTAATAAAATTCTTTTCTATTCAAGATACCTATGCAAATGACAAAGTCTTAAAAAAAAAAAATCTCAATATTTTGTTAATGCAAAAATCAGTTTGAAAGTCTGAAAGAGAAGGCAGTTTTAAAGAAGAAATGAGAATCATTTCTTTGTAGCACAGAATTCCAATTTTGGGGGGGCAGACTGAGAATCATAGCATCCTTATTTACCTTTTTTTTTCCATAACTATTTTATTTGTTATAGTCTAATAACAGGACTAGTGGTAAGACTTTCAGAGTAACAGTTCAAGAATGGAAAGGTTATTTTTTCCATCTAAGACAGGTCCCTTCCCTTCACCAACTATTTTGAAATAAGGGCACATCTGAACTACCGTAGGCATATTCTGGAAGTGCTTAATCTTTGCCCTTCTGATAAAGGAATTGAAATTCAAGTAAATCCATACATGAGCCATCTGCTTCTTAAACTGACAGCATGTCCAGAGATTATAGAATATAACTTCACCTCCTTTGAGAAGCATCAGAAAAATCTATAGGAACACAGACAGAAGTTTCATTTGAAATTACAGTGAAGAGGTTTGACAGGGTCCAACCTCTGTTATTTCACCTAAAAGACTCTTCTCTTGACTTTAATGAGCATTAACCTGAGGCCTGAACCTACTGGATCTAACCACCAGGTAGATTATCAAATGAAGCAAAGGCTGCTCAGCCACAACTGTGTGTCAGTGGTAACACAGTGAACTCTCATTTAGATGGGGTGTCATTGCCAGCACCTCTGAGCTAAGTATGAACTGAGAAAGTCAAAATTAGCTGAAGACAATGTATTGACCCCAGAACTTTTGCAGACTTTGTTCTTTTTTAATATTTTAACTTACAAGCATCTTGTCCCACAGCATTTTGTTCCACACTCACTACATCTAATACAGACCTACTATGCTCCAAGGGACTATCTTTAAATGTGTCTCTTTCACCAGGCTTTTCCCCTCAAAAAAAAAAACATTGCAAACCCAAAGCCTGTGTCTTTTTGTAGCATCTGCTGCATAGTTACTCAGAACTGGTTACCCAGGCTCTGCAGGCACTAAATAAAAAATCCTTACGATTACAGTAATTGTTCTTTGATGAGTCTATAATTAATTGACTGCCTCATTGAAATCACAGATAGAAAGGTCCTTGAAAAGGCAGTGCTAATGGTTAGATTTTTACAGAGACACAAAAGAAATCTGGAAAAATATCAAGTGGAAAAACACTCAGTTTGACATTTCACACCCTTCTGCATAAACCCAGAATAGCACTGCAAAGGATTAGGACTTGTGAAAAAACAGACACGACAAATTGCCAGTTTAAGAATCCCAGACACAGCAATCCACAGACTTACATCGTTCACTGAAGTAAACCACTGTAACTCCATGTCTGTCAACAAAACTGTACCAATTTACATCAATAAAAAACCTGGCCTTTCATTAGGCAGAACTGGAAATTTCCTCTTATTCTTCCATTTTCTCCTTGTTCCAAAAAAACATGAGGCTATTAATGTTGAAATGCATTATTTGCTAAAACTGGTGTTGTCCTGCATTAAAGGAATTTATTTAGCCAAACACTGAAATTCAAACTCCTTTTTAAAAGAAATCTTTAGCCTTGTTTTTATCAAAATAATTGCACCAGAGGATAAAAGTAACTCAACCACTGATGAGTTAAACTGAAAGTGATTCCAAGAATGCAGTCTCAAAATTATCTGAAAGATTTCCTGAAATTGAAACCATAAATCTGCACTTCTTTCACTGTGAAATCTGGTTCAAAATCTCAGTTGATGTCAGCATCATAAAACGACTTCTAGCTCCTATATATGACTGCACCAGAAACAACAATCTTGTGTGCCTGACCAAACCCTACTGAGAATTGCAAACATCATAAAAATAGGATGCCTGCACAACTTGATTTTTTTTAAAGCTACGAAAGGTCTGTGCTGGATTTATATAAGATTTGCAGGGAGAGTTTTGTTGAATAGGAAACATGTTTATCTCATTCAATCTATCTGGTCAGTCCTGTAGAGCTTGAAAGATGATATCAACCTTAGATCTTATAAACTATTCAACAATTTCAGACAAGACTGTAGGAAACCCAGTAGTTTTTATGTCTAGTTGTAAAACTGAACCACAAAGTGTATTCTCACCAAAGTTTGCTACAATGTGCAGGGAATCTGAACTGATTCATAATTTTCAGTGCAAATGAAAGGAGAATACAATCAGAGACTGATTTTAAATCTTCTAATTCCACAGGTACAGCCACAGAAGATGCCCACAGCTGGTGAAGGGGGTAATGCACAAGAAAGGAGAGTTCAGGTGATGAGGAACTTTGTGGTCATCAGAAGAGAGATGAGAAAGGAAACTCCTCAGCAGAGGGACAGTCCTAATGTTTCCACGTCCCAGGGCAGAGAACAAGGCATTTACCCCAAACAGCTGTCTGAATGTAAGGAATTTGCCTAAGACATCCATGCCTCTTCCCAAGCAACAACCTGCTGATCCTCCTAAAGCATTTTGTTCATTTTACCCACTAACGGTACAAATCTGCATGGACTGGTGTTGGGTAAAGTCTGCAATTTTGGCAAGCACAAACTACGTTGGCTTCTGAAACTAGTGGTACTCCAGCCTAATGGAGACATTGGGAAAGAGCAGGTGTGGTAGTTTAACCTGATTGGCCAGCGTGTAATATTGACACTTGATTAATCCGATGAAAGACATGGGTACGCCTCTGTGAATACACATTTTAAATGCGAACCGGGGAAAATCCTTCTTCTGGTTTCCAGTGGGAGAGGAATAACACGCGGGCCTGGCGGGCTCTCTCGGGCTGGGCCGGGCCGGGCTGGGCTTTGTCTCAGCTGCAGCCCTGGCCGGGTCCGGGCCGGCGAGGAGAGAGGCTGCAGGGCCCTGGGAGCAGCCGGGCCAAACCGGGCCTGGCCCCACTGAACCATGCAGCCTCGGGCCGGGGAGGATCGGGCCGGGCCTCGGCGACTCCTAGGTTGGAAGAGGAAAGGACATCAGCCTTCTTCTCATCAGCCTTCCATCAGCCAGTTCCTTCAATAGAGAAACTTCTTGGCACAGCAATGGAACTTTCAAAGCATGAATCCCGCCCGAGTGAGAGAAGGAAGAAACTGAAGAAGATACAAAGAGACACAGCATGAGACCTAAGTCAGGGGAGTGAGAGAAGAACTTTAAGTTGGAAAGAAGATTGAAAGAGTGGCTTAAGCTGGACTTTTTTTTTATAAGGCCATAGAGAATAGACTAACTACTCCCGTAACATATAATCTGCTTTTTTAGGAGAAAATGCTAAATTCTAGTAGAGACTGTAAAGTGGTGTAACTATAATAGAGAAATTTGAACAGAAGAAGACCGAATGAGCTGATGTCCTCTGTCTAGTGAGAGAAAAAGACTTCTGTTTCTTTAAGATGAAAATGAGATAAGTGAAGAAAACTTTTGCCTTATACTAGAAAAAGCATCCTTAAACTGTATCCTAATAAGCTGTTATAGTCCATGAACAGCTGTTGAAAGCTGTTTCATGGGAGGGGGCTTCACCATAGCAAATTTTCTTCCTCCGGGCGGGCTGTTAGTGAAGAGTAAAAGCAAGAGAATTAATATCTTGTAAACTTCTATGGCATTCAAGAAAAGATTCTGCTTCTTCTTTAGTAAATTGAGAAATTATTGTTTCTGAAAGTAGTACTGACTGAGTATTCCAGATTTCCTTTTTTTTATCTTTTCGTGTGTCTGAGGGGGTGGGTACTTGGTGGGGAGAAAAGAAGTATGTTTTTGAAAGTTTCATTCCAATTCTTGTTGTTGGTTTTTTTTTTTCCCTCTTTTTATGTTAGTTAATAAAATCAGTTCTTTTCAAGTTTAAATCTGCTTTGCTCTTGATTACAGAATTTTAAATTAGCAACCCAAATTAATATTTTCTGTCTGGCTTCAGACTGAAACCACGACAGCAGGAAATAAGTATCATTTCTATCTTAAATTAACAAAGCCTAGTGAAGATCAGCAAACTCTACAAAATTAGACACAGATTTTCAAAATGTGTTGGATTTGGATGGATTTCCTTTGGCATAGCTGCATTTCCCTTGCAATCAGGCCCATAGGCATTTTGATAAACAAGTTGAATATGCTGGTAAATGACGTCATGTTTGTGCATGAATACTCTTCTCTGGTTGCTGCCATTTAGTTAATATTGAGTTAATATTTTCTTTCTCAGGACTATCAGCAAACTGTTACAACACATATATTACACAATCACACATTTCACTGCAGAACTCTTCCTGACTTTCAGCATTAGATTTTGAGTTTAAAGTGTATCCAATGAAGTTGCAAAGGTGTTGCTAATAAAGGTGCACAGGCAAGGGAACTAACAAAATATGAAATCTTTGCACAGGGGATTTGCTAAAATAAACAAAGTGAAGCCCAGATAGCCCAGGTATGCCTTCTTATCTCCCATGAATATGAAATTCTTCCAATGGTCCATGGGGAATTTTGACTAGCTTTGACTGTCATATACTGGTTCTGAAATGACAGGTATTTTTAATTTATGCTATATTTAGCACTCAGGCTGGTTTTAAAAGTTTCTGAACCTTTCAGATACGTTGCCTAGGAGCAAGCACCTCACAAGGGTGCAGTTATATTTAGATACAGGTGCTGCTTTTGGCATTAACTCGTTTGCCAAGATGGGAACACTCTCTACAGTTATGAATGTTTTTCTGCTAGGAGAGTGTTAGACAAACTGGATCACAGACATTGGTTTGGGGATAGTTCACCATTCAGAGAAATGGTGATGGAAGCAGACACTGGTAGAACAGAGTTCTTTATACTTTGGCTCCTTTCATACAGAAGACTGACATCAGCCTTGCCAACAAAAAATAATTTTTCTTATGGATAACTGAAATAGAAATATAGACTAAAAAAAGCACTGTAGACACTCTAATCTGCTTTTCAGAGTATGGGTCAGACTTGTAGACACTGCATGTTTACTGAGTCTAAAGTGCAAATGCTGTGCTTAGTAAGGCACTGAAGAGTTTGAAGGTGGCTGATTCATTTCACCTGTCCCAGTGCATAGAATGGAGGATTTCCTCCAGTGATCCACTTTTTTATGTCTTATATAACTTATTTTATTTTTACTTTAAGTCTCTGTGTCTTGGGGAATTTTATATGATGGGTGTAACAAAAGGAGTGGCATTCACAAGTATCTGTTTATATTTTGGGTTCACTGCTCTTTCACCAAACTGATCTTCAGAGCTGGCTAACCTTGAAAATAATATTTATTATCAACTTTTAAACTTGTGAGTTTCCTGAGTGCTTTCTTCTCAGAATGAAACAAATTTCCTTCATCAAGAAAACACAGCATGTCTCTTGCCTGCTGCACACTTCTGTTCCAAGCAAGGAGAGTGGGTGGTATTCAGTCTAGAGCAATACTTCAAGCTTTTCGGTAAATAACACATCACAACTTCTGCATTAATTTGTAGCATATGCCAACATGTATTTTCTTCTCTCTGCTTGAAAGTACCATGTCAAAATCCCTACATCCTGAATAAAAATGTCTTTAATTTAATATTAGGAAGTATGGTTAAGATACCTAGTTACTTGATGGAAGTAATCCAGTGGGATATTCAGCATCTCAGTATAATAATCTGTTTAAATTCATAATTAGATGCTCTTGGTTGGGTTGGTGGTTTTTTTGAAATTGCTTTTAACATAACTTTTCTGATGTTGAAACTTTGCAGACTGGAACACTGAAGATTCATTTCACCTATGATTTAAAATCATACCTCCTGTAAAGCTGTAGATATGGAGTCTCCACAGACATGTAGCTGCTTGTTGAATGCACTTTGGTGTACTAATGTTTTAGGAATTATAATTATGCTTTTACATATCAAATAATTATGTAATTATTTGAATTATTTTGACAAATAATTCTGTAATTATTTTTACAGAATAGATTTCAAGGGCTTCAATTCAACTCATACTGAATTCTCATATAGGATGTGTTTACAGTCTAGGGCATCAGATTTTAAACAAAATGCCTCAAGTGAATATGGTAGAAAAGCAAAAGAAAAATAGGAGAGAGGACTCCCAACTGAAGTAATGGAGTTACCCAGACCCATTCCTGCAGGAACTGAAAGCCTCTGATGATTCAAAAATAGATTAACAAGTATCATTTGCCTCACATGGCACTATTATCAACATATTATGAATACTGAATTCAACATACTTTTCATACAGTCTTTGTCCTCTCATGAACACCTTCACCTCGTTGTCCAGTGGAAATGTCCCGTCATCTTTTCTGAAGCGGTAGAACAGTTTGACATCCTTGAATTCTTTATGCTCATCACAGACTGAAACATAAAATAATTAAACAAAAAAAAGTCTTCACATGCATGTTAAGTAGCTGAGGACCCATTTAGCAGGTACCACTGCTGAGATTCAAAGCAAGCACGTGTTGAGTCTAACCCCTTGTATTCCTCAGCACACAACTTTATTCCCTTCTAATGAAAGGCCAGAGAAAACTTTCAGAGAGGTAAGCAAATATCTTGGTGAGGGGGAGAAGTGCCCATAAGCTTTGTGAGTACTACTACAAACATAAAGAACAAAAAAGCATCCATCCACTACATACCCAGAAAACCTTTTTATGAAAACAGTCTGTTGGCTTTTTTGTTTAAAAAGCCACCAGAGTAGAATGTCCAATAATTTAAGTTTTGCCAAACTTCTTAAAGTTATTCATATCAGTTAGCAGTGCTGTAGGAAACCTGAGACTTCCTAAAGAAATAGTTAAAACCAAAGCCTTGTGCCTTCTTAAAACTCTCAATTGCTCTGCCATGCCAGCTAGCAAATGGCAGGTACAACATGAGCACACTGGAAAATGCCAAATTAGGTTTGTAAAACAGCAGCTGATCATTGGCTCTTATAAATGCAGAACAGAGCCCCATCAAGGACAAAAACTGATGGGAAAGCTATCCCAAGCAAGCTGCTCCTAACAGAGTTGTCAACCCACATAGATGCGAGACCTTATGCACCACAGAAGCAGGAACTTGTGTCCCTTTCACTTGACATGGGACTTGAAGGAATGTCTAAGCATCCTGCAGAACCTGATAGAACCTCTCTGAATTTACCTGCCCAAACTCACTTCACAAAGTATTTTATTAGAGTGCAATACCTGAACATTTTCAAGAAACACCTGTTCCATTTCTAATATATACACACATATATATAAAATTTCTTCTACAGTTTGCAATTGGATGCTAGGGTAGAAAATGCTTGAAGCTTTTTAGAGCTTTCAACAAGCATTCAGCAATAAAACATCTATTGCTCAATTAAATTAAGTCACTCAGGCATCCACGCAACTCTTCACTGACATTTTCTCAATAGAGGATTAAGTAGACA
>WAAG01004527.1:5095-16766 GCA_013390105.1 Tichodroma muraria
GGAATAAAAAACCAAAAAACAAACAAAAAAACCAAGGTAATCCTAAATCTATAAAACAATGAATTAGCAAAAAAAAAAAACAAAAAAAAAACCAACTAGATGTACTACCAACATTTTAATACTTGCAATCTCCTTTTTTAACAATTCCAAGAACACATTCCTTGTTTAAAATCTTTGATGCCAAACTTTATATATGCACACACTGACACACGTTTTAATAAATGCATACCCTGTGATTTTAAAACATGAAAACAATTGATGTGAATTAGACCAATAGATTATCTCAGAATCTCTGCTGCCAGCAATTGGCAGTAGAAAATAACCTTGAAAAGACTAGAGAAAGCTGGTAGACATACACTGGGACTTGATATACCTTTCCCAGACTCCAGGACACTATGGCTCCAGAACTACTTAAGCCACATCTGACACTCTTCTACTGGACAGTCTATGATGGATTTTTATTCCATGAATTACAAATCTCCTCTACTTTTGCTTAACTCGAGCTGCTAACGAGCCATACCATATGGATTTGAACTCCTGCAGCCTGTATTTACTCATATTGTGTGTGTTTAGACAGTTTATATAACATTAATGGAAAAGACTCTTGACCACAACGAGTTAACATTCCAAGGGTTAAGTATCTTAATACTTGGATACGATTTGCGTATCTTTCCTAATATGAAGGAACTAGTTTTATGCTTGAAGGGAAATTTCCAGGTATCTTTTCTGGTATGTCCAGCTGACTGTGTAGGTAGCACCTTGTGTTAATTTCAATTATTCATACAGACAAGGCAATAAAACTATGCACACAGGTGCTCTTCTCTTCAGAAAAGTAAACTGTTCTTCATTTCTGTGAGCTCCAAGATGGGAAATCTGTAATCCAAAGGATTCATTTGGCAAAATGAATTGGGAAAGGTAACAGTATCATTAGTTTTGCTTTCCTATATTAACTCTTCATCATCAACATCTAAAGTACCTAAAACTTAAATCCAGAAGCGCTATTTCTCTTACACAATGGCCTTATTAATGTAGATGGTATTATGAGAGTATGTTTTTTTCCATGAACTTTCTCAGACCAAGTTCTTACTCATAATGACATATGCAAGATAAAAGGAAGTCACAAAATCATCTGTGTGGGTAGATTTTCATCCATGGAAAGAAATTGTAAGAACATAAAAAAGTAGCTTTATTGGACCACACAAAAGGTCCATTTAGCCCAATATCCTGTCTTCAACAGCAGTTGGTAGTATATGCTTGTTAGTCTATGGAACACCATAAAAAAACAAGGCAAACATGAAGTGATTCTTCTCTAAAATATTCTTCCAGCTTTTAGTGATCTCAGGGATTTTCTAAATGCAAGGCGGAGCCTCAAACAACAGAAAATCAAACCTTCATATAGAACAATATAACTGAATTATTTAAAAAATACAGAATTATATCATTCTGTATCAGAAAAGGAATCATGGGAAGTTATCAGTGAACACTAAGATTTATTCATCATACCAGATCTTAGCTCTCATTTGTTTGCAATAAAATAATAGATTTTACCAGCAGCGATTTAATTTTTGGTTGCTTATTAACCTTTAGAAAGAGATCTTAATTACCACTTATGAAGCCTTATTTCTTATTACATAGAACAATTTTCTACATGTGAGGAAAAGAAGTTTTAATTTTGTTGGGTAGGAACATCTTGGTTTCACACAGTGTTCTACAACAACCAGCATTCCTTGCTAAAACCAGTAAGATTTTGTTTTCTATAATAATCTGCTATACACAGTCATTTCACTACTTGCCAGTAAAAGTACAGCTCTATGTAAAATACTTTGCAGTGAAATTCCCTAAAATAAAAAAAAATGACCATTATTAATTCTATAAAATTCCTTTAGCATAGGTGGTTGCAAGTATTTGTGATAGCTACATAGCAAAGAAACCAACTTGCATCACACAGTGCCACATTTAGGCAAATCATAACAACTCATAAGCAGATCATCTAAGCACAGCTGCAATTGCATCTCCTGCTAAACAGCTTTTCAACACATTTCTTACCAGCTCCTTCTCATAGCCAGTTCCACTGATGACACAGTAATATCACAATGAGTCTGACGTCAGATGTGGGATTATTTCAGAAGAACTAAAGGAACTGGACAGGAGAAGCAGCTGATTTTTTGTAGAGAAGCGAGCCATGTTCTCACCAGCGTGATGCTCACCAACAATAGCAAAGGAAATATATGGAAAAAGGTATACGGAGTTTTCTAGGGTGTTTAAAAATGACTAGCTAGAAAGAAAACAGCAAACAAGAAATGCTGAAATGAAGTTTTCTTCCTGACTGAATGCTTTAATCTAATGTTCTCAAAACATTAACTAAAAATTAAGATGATAAAGGAAATCTTAATAGGAAGCTTCTCATTTTTTAGAGCAGAGTCTCAAAAACTACTTCCTCTTTCCCTTATACAGATCATAGAATATTAATTAAAAAATTATAATTTTCATTCTTGGTAAAGCAGCAGAAATTACTGTCATTTGAGTATGCAAATTCCATCCTGCTTCAATACATGACAATAAAAATAAACATTTGAAATATTTAACAATATTTAGGAGTATGCCTGCATGTTTTTGTTGGGATTGTGACAGAGAATGGAAATTTCTTAAGACTTTTTATCAAATTCTGCTGAACTGATACTGTATTCGAAAGTAATCTACACAATTTCATACATTTATTACTTTAAGGCTCTTCAGCACATAGATAACAGTTTATATTCAATTTTAAAACTGGTTCTGTACTTGGAAAATGAATGGGAAATAGCTTGTCTAATGCCACCTTAGATAACTACATCCATGTTAGAGGCATTGTTAGAGGCATTGCACAATTAGCTACAAATATATTTCCTTCTATTGTGAAATAAATGAAATGAAAAGCTTAACCAACTTGAAATGCTTTGACTCAAGATAAGGAAGCTCTTCATGCAGATTGTGATCATACCTGTGTTTCTAGCATATGCAGAACTAAGTTAAAAAAATTAAAAAGAAATAGTTTACCTCAGGGGATGCAAATCCTAAATACTCCCAATCCCATGTTCCACCAGCAAAGCTATAAAATGGAAAGATACAC
Source organism: Tichodroma muraria (assembly GCA_013390105.1). Classification (NCBI taxonomy): domain Eukaryota; kingdom Metazoa; phylum Chordata; class Aves; order Passeriformes; family Sittidae; genus Tichodroma; species Tichodroma muraria. Next base: position 8,205 of record WAAG01004527.1, read on the forward strand.
CATCAAATTTAGAAGTAGAACAAATATAAACAACTTCCAGAGCTCCAAAACCTATTGAAATCTGAAAACCAGTGCAGTTGTAGCTCTCTAAACTTAACAAGTCCTCCCCTTTAATTTTTAACTCAAAATTTATTTTGAAAACCCTACAGTTAAATTGTTGACTATTCCAAAGCTGCCCGGTATGTTTAGCAAATACTTAAGAGATTTTTGAAGCATACCAGGGATTTAGTGACAATCTCGATGGAAAAAGTGAAATGGAAGCCATGACATCTAATCATTAATATATCACAAATGGGGAAGCAATTTAGTTTGCAGCACACAGAGCAGTGACCCTCAAAAAGAAAAATACGTTTTTCCCCAAGGGCTGTAAATCCACAAGGATGAAATGTCCAAGAAAATATCACTATCACAGTGATTTACAACCACCACACTTAGCGTCTACCTCATAGTCAGAGAACAGCAGTGGATTCACCCACTTTGGCAGCTACCAAAAGAACTTCTTTTGACCTGTGCAGTGTTTTGGATGGATTACCTGCGCCTGGGTGCTTCTGGAGAGTCTGCAGGAGCTACCCCACGGGCCACAGAGGCCAGGAACTCCTGTCGCTTCTGCTGCACGAGACAAGCTGCTCGGATGATTTTATGGCGAGGTGTCCGAAGGTAAGGCCTGTTCACTTTCTGTGCAAGGTCTTCAGTGACCATTTCTAGGTCTGTCTGCAAGAGTTAATAATACAGAAAAAAACCAGTTTTACAGGGAAATGCAAATCAGGAAGAGATCTTCTCCATAAATAGTGAGTGGAATGGTATCAATTTTTCTGAAAATACCTTATGAAATACCAAAATACCTCAAAATATCTGCCCCATAGCCTACTCTTTTACCGAACTACATTCTGTCCTCCAGCTTGGAGCAGGATTTCCCTACACTCTGAAATACTGAACATCTTCAAGAGACCTAAGGGATAGGAAAGGAGGCAGCAGTCCCAGGTACTCCCCCAGTTTTGTCTCCCCCCAGATGTCAAGCACATCAGAAGGAGAAGCTTGAGAAGGAGATGAAGACTGAAGCTAAAATGTTACCCTCAGAAAGCAGATTAACAGGAAATTTTTTTACTTTCCCCTTCCATCTGTCCTTATCCTTTTCCTTTGCAAAGTGATATAAAAATATGCTACTTTTTCAAACTTGGTTATAAACATAAAACAGGGTATGTCAGTTTTATACTACAAAAATGGCAAAAAGACATTGATAACTAATACCAAAAATGTAAGATGCCATTAGGAAAATAAAATATATCCATGTATTACCTGCATAAGTTCAAATATTTCTTTCTTTGTGCTTTTAGGCTCCAAAAAGAATCCATATGGATAAGAACACTTAAGAATGCGGCGAGTTTTTAGAAGCTCTTGCACTGCATCTTCAATGAATGTGGTATCAGGACAGCCTCCCTCAGCTGCAATATGAAACAAGCATTGGGAAAGTATTTTCCTGCTAATGTCAGCATTACTTTTGTGCATATCAGTTAAATATTTTGCAAGTAAAGAGCACAAATGTAAAAGAACACAAATAAAGAGCAAGTAAAGAGTTCACAATGACTCCACAGTGTTCTTACTAAAAGAAATAAGTAGAGAACATTAGCTTCTACCTTACTAATGCTACTTCCTCCTTGAGGCTTTGGAATAGATAAATTTACTGTACATTTAACTTTCATCCAATGTTTACAAATTCTAGTACTAGAGAGATGACATCACACAGCATGACTGATGTGAGCACTATCCAAAAAAGAACAGTTTAGCTATAACTGTGTTGATGTGATTTCAAATCAAAGGCACAGATCACAGCAAATACTTACTTCCACTTAGAGCTCTACTCAACTGCTCCATCTTTTCTTTGGCTGTTTTTAGAAGGCGCTGCTCTAACTAGAAAAAGAAAAGAAATAAAATCCAATAAGATAATTATTTTTGCATTAATAAAACAGAAATCAACATCAGTAAAAAAGGCTTGACCCACACCTGGTAGCTAAGTTCATGGTTCTTAAATCTTGTATAATAGTGCATAAACCTATCAAGCTCTTGAAATCTTCTATGTTTCTTCTCAGCCTGGAAAATAATGGAGAAACAAAAGAAACCAAAAAAATCTTATCATTTAATATAACAATCACCATTAGATACAATTAAATAATGAACTGTTTCTATTCAGATTATATATAAAGTATTGTACACAGTGCTGAGTGCCATGTAAGTAATGAGACAAAATTAATTTTTGAAATTCACAAGGCTGCAAATACTGCAGCCAAAGAATTCATACACTGTCAGTGCCTGCTATTTAAAGCAACTTTCCAAAAGCCAAAATTAAGGCATGTCTTCTGTAGTGCACAGCAGCTAATTGCAGGACCAGCATGCTCGTTTCACAAAAGGAAACCATGTCACAGAGAAGTAAAATGACTTGAGTAAAGTCACCCGTGGCTGTTAACAAAGTCAAAAGCAGAAATCTAATGCATCCACAAATAAGTAATGCATTCTTTCTGTCTCTTTAATATGTTTAAGGTTGTATTTTTCCATTTGGAACTCTGGTTGGAAGAATTTTGATTACACTTATCCTGAATGGAGAATTGCAACCCTAGTGCTATTTTTCAAATACACACATTCATTTGTTACCTCTACTGTCATCTCCTTGGACTGTTCCTCTACATGCTGAATAACTTCATAGCGAGTGCATCTGTAGTAGCCTCCAGTGGAAGAGCTGTGCTTCTTCCACTCTTCTAAGCATATCCAGCAAAAGTCATATTTGCACTTCAGGAAAAATGAAAAAAAAAAAANCGCTTAGAAAAAAAAAAAAAAAAAAAAAAAAAAAAAAAAAAAAAAGTTGAAATGTCTTAGATTTGCAGTTAGGCATCATTATTCCTCTTCCTATATGGACAACTTAATTAACAGCATTCCTAGTGTAAAAAATTTTTGAGGATCCTCCTTCCTATTTTACTTACTCAGGAGATCTGTTTATCAAACCATATCAAACCACGTCAGTCATCATATCTGTTCCTTGGATCATTAGGCTCTGTTGGATCTACATGTTAAGTTTTAAGTGGAAGAAATAAACCAAAAGGTAAATAGAGCTGATCAGGCCTGTTTTTTTGTTATTGTTAAAAATCCTGTCGCATTTCTTTTTTAAATAACACAGAAACTATTCATGAGAAAGAATGAATTTTTTTTCCTAATATTACTTAAAAAAACACGATTACTGGTGTTTTTGTCACGTGGTGTTCCAGATAGAAAATATTGATAACAACTACTAACGCAAGAGAGAAGTCAGAACATAAACTTTGATGAGTGATTATTTCCAGGTGAGCCTTTTCTCCACTGACTAAGTGCTTTCAAAATAGGTAAAACCTTACAAGGAGGTGTAAGGTAAGGTGTTTATTCAGGCTTCTCTGCATTATAGAAGATCAAACTGAGTTAAATATTCTCAATTCAGCAGTGAGTTCTCAGCTAGTTAATTTCAAAATAACTGGAAGCTATTTACAGACGAATAAGCAAAAGACTTCACAATTTGTTGAATCATGTTCATTTTATCTGTCTTATAGATGAGGAAAGAAAATTTACGTTAATTAATATTAAGCCTTGAGTATTATTAGTGGCATTTGATAAATTAAATTGCATTTCTTCTCTCTTTGGTAAGTTTAACCTTTCCAGGAATACCTACTACCAGATGTGTTTGTCTGTAGTTATTTTATACAATCACTTAGATATATTACAGGAAGGAATGAAATCTAATTCTTGCATTGTACTTTTGCTAATTTTGTCTCAAAAATCAGTAGTGCTGATTTTCTTCTAAAAAGCAATGAGGTCTAGAATATTTCTTCTTGTTATTGTGTTGTTCCTTCTTGTTTTCAAACATTTTTTAAAGCTGCTGGCTTATAAAAATTTGTGAGAAGTGCTGAGAATGAAGTACAAGAGCAACCGTGTATAAAAGTGTTGAGTATCACTGCATCATTTGCCTACCATTCAAACCCATTCATATTCATTATAAGTAAAAAAAAAATACAAAATATTCAAAAGATCATATGAAACAAGGTGTTTCACAAGAAACGGAACTAATAAAGTTTGACTTCGTATTAATTTATGTATATATGCTCCTACTGCAACAATTTCAGCTCTCCCAAATTATCTCCCATCTGACCACTCCATTATATTTATCTTTTAATCTCTCATATCTCCAAAAGCCTCCTCAAAACCCAAGATTCACACAGTGTTCCCAGACCCTCCTCCCAGTATCTCAGTCTCGTGAGACATTCAAAACCACATGAGCTGTTTCTACACACCTCCCAAACTCAGAATCACTTTCAAGAAGGGCAAGAAGGACAACCCTGGAAACTACTGCACGTCAGGCTCACTTCAGTGCACGGTGAAATCACGGAAAAGATTACTCTGGGAGGTACTGAAAAACACCTGGAGGACAACGCAGTCATTGGTCACAGCCAGCATAGCTTCATGAGGGGAGGTCCTGCTTGTTGAACCTGATTCCCTTCTGTGACAGGGTAACCCACCCAGCTGAACAAGGGAAGCCTGGTGATGTCCAACCTTTTTGGACTTCAGCAGAGCTTGATACTCTCTCACAGCCTCCTTCTGGACAAAACATCCAGCGCAGCGCTGGATAACCGCGTAACGCGATGGCTTCACTTGGACACAGGACTTGAAAGAAAACTGACTTTGCACTACATTGGGAGGAGCTGTCCACTCCCCAGAAGGCAGGGAAAGGTTCTTCACCCAGAGGGAGGTTGGGCCCTGAAACAGGCTCCCCAGGGAAGTGGTCACAGCACGAAGCTGGACAGAGCTCCAGAAGTGTTTGGACAAGTCTCTCAGGCACATGGCGTGACTCGGGGTGTCCTGCACAGGGCCAGGAGTTAGACTTGTTAATCCTGGTGGATCCCTTCCAACTCAGCATATTCTATGATTAACTCCTGAGCTCTGTTTTATGTGACTTTATGATCACTGAGCCCTGTATCATCACCACCTGGGCTTAACAAATCCCATCTGCTGCCTGGCCGTGGTCTGAGCCAAGCAGAACCAATATAATGGCTGAGCAGGTAACAGCTGGGTAGGTATTTCAGCCTCTCTCTTGGTGACAGTACAAATGAAGTCTCTGCACCATACAGCTATCAAGTTTTATGAAACTTGCAGCAATTTATTATCTATGAACCTCCTCCTGTTCCTTGAAATCAAAGTACCCATAAGGCTAAAAAACTACTATAGATAGTGGAGTGAGAGAGCAGGACTGTGTAAGTCTTGCCTCATTAGAAGCTGCACTCATAAAACAGCAAGAAAAGGCCTGTGTAAGTACAGAAAACAGGGTTTTATGAGCAAGGATTATCCTCCTCTACAGGTACATGCTAGCTGCTAAGAAGCAGCCATAGCCCATCATGTAGTGGGCTTGAGCAGACCTCCCTGCAGAAGAATACAGAAGCTCCATCAGGGATTGTTACTTCAGCAGAGGAATCGACAGGGGAGGTGAACGCTACTCCTTGTGTCCAAGCTCTGCAATTACCTTCCTCACCACGCTGAGGGGAGGCAGCTGCTGTCTGCAGAGATTTCTCCATGACAAAAGAATCTGACTGTTTTAAGGACACTTCAAGCTGCCTATAAGCATCAAAAAAGAGAACTCTGGTTGCCAGCTAGTGCCTTCGAATGGTAAATTATCTACATTCATCAGTGTTAATGGCCAAAGTCTTCTCCAGCCTGAAGCTGCTTTGTTCAACTGAGCTCAGCGGCAACAGCAGCAACAAATATACCTTATACAGTTTTTAGAAGTACAAAATTTATGAACTCTTTAAAAAATCATTTAAGACAAAAAACCCAAAAAAACCCCAAACCAGCAAACTTGGCATCAATCAAAGTGTAGGAGAATGTTCTCTGCTGCCAATGATACCAAAAAAAGCCCCAATCTTCAATTCGTATCACAGAAAGAGAGAGAATACGTGACAATATAAAGGAAAATGGGATCTGCATAGCAATAGAGAACTGCACATTTTCACAAAAATAAAGAGAATTACTTTCTACTTTCTTATTTTTAATGATACTCCTCAAAGAGGTAATAGTTGTAGTTATATATTTCTGACATAAAAAACCAGTTTTCTAAATACACTGCTTTTAACTAACTCGAGAGAAAAAGCATTTTCAAATGATACTGAACTCATGGCAAAAAATATTTTTTCTATTTTGGTAGCACAGTGCAAACTTGTAACTAATTTTATGGCTGCTGTCATCAATAAATTTACTTTGGAATCACTCTTTGCTGTCTTTTCATTCCTACTGATTAATTCCTGTTTACAGTTTTCCACCTAAACTTCTCTGCTTTGATGCTATGTTAGAGAAATAATGCAAAAGAAAAATATAGTAAGGCAAAACCTTCATTAGAGCTAAGTCTTCCTTAAAATCTTGCTTCTCTCAACTAAAACTGTTCTTTCTCTTCTATATTATTAATGACAATTAAACCATCAATCATTTCTGTTTCATACTGTACCGGTAATTATTCTTAGGTGTTTATGAAATTTCAATCATTATAATGTATGCTTGTCAGTCAAACAGATTTCAGTAAATATTAAAACATTTTCTAAATACATGTAACCTACCATTTGCTCGTTATTAATTCTTGCAACGGGTCCCACTAACTATCAGGCATGACCCTTCAGAGGTTTTGGACCTCTGTGATCCTAAAATATATACAGGACACACAAAGCTGAATTATGATTCCTCGGGAGATCCCGTGATGGGTCCTTTTTACCTTTGCACACTGCATGTGGTTGCAGCCCTCATTCTTCTGGATCGGAGACTTGCAGTTGGCGCAAGGTTTGGAGTTGGTCAGTAACCACAGGCAGTTGGCAGCGTCCTCATAGGCCTCACTCACTCCCACAACTTTTTGAGGGTGACAGGAGGATATGGAGCATGCAAAAACAGAGAGGCTGAAATTGCACTCGTGTAATCTTTTGTGAAAATCAGATTAGGAATGAAGCATATTTTCCTGTTTCTTGACAAAATACTGAAGTTTTTCACTATACATATTTCTCACATATTTTATTATTACATTTTCTAATTTACTCATATATAATATTAATACACTTATTATTTCAATGTATTTCCACACATATATTTTTATACAAATTTATATACAGTATATGTGACAATTATAATATATAAAGAGACAAATACATATATGGGAAAAACAGGTATAGTTTGACAAAGTAGGGTGGGTGTATTTTGCCTCTTAGTAAAATTTCCTATGCTTTCCAAAATTTTTATAACATACTACGGAAAGGCTCTGAACTGTGCTAACAAAGTTAGTATGTATTCAAATTTCTGTCATCTTTACTTTTTTTGTTAACGTTGACTAAGAAAATATCTGTCCTGTGTAAACCTGACCTTTATTAGTTTTTCTCAGTAAACGTTATATATCATTAAGCCATTTCCTATCCACTCCCTTGCAGTTCACCCTCAACCTTACTATTATTATCACCTATTGGCTTGAATTAGTTTTAAAGCAATAAAAATCTTCATGGAACACTACTCAATCACAGGAGCAGACTGGCCTAAAAATCAAAATTGGACATGGTAAATGAAGTTATATGCAGGAATAAATTGACTAATTAATGAAACAAAGCTTTAAAAGGAAGGGAAGGAGTTTTGCATACCCTGACTGAACCACACGTATTTTTAGGGAGGAATGTTCCACAAAGAACAGTTTACCACAGTGCTGCAGTTAAAGTGTAAGTAGCCCCTCAATCAGGAATATAATTTTCTTCCCCTTTTACCCTATTTTTCAGCCAATGTTGAAACCAGTTTTCACTTACTGCAACTAAAAAAAATCTGTCTAAAACCAAAAGATCAAAATGGCAACAAAACACCCACGCCCTCCCTGTCAGCCCTGCATGGCCCTTACGTTCTTCTGGTTTCATTTCAGATATTTTCTGTAGCCAGTCTTTCCAGGTCTGGCAGTCACAGGGTTCATGTGCTTCACCAAGACATTCCCTGAAAAAGAAGGTGTGTACACAATTACGTATAACTCAGAGATATAAAGTAAAAATTGGTTCAAGCTAAAAAAAATAAAAATAATAGTAATAATAAAAAAGCTCAGAATTTAATTGAGTCAGGAAAACAAAAGACAGCTAAATAACATTGTTTTGAAATACACTTAGACTACTTGCTCACAAGCACAGATGACCATTATTAAGAAAGAATTTAAATGAGACAGGAAAAGAAGCTTCTTAAAATAACAATCTGAAATGAATCAGCTTGCAGTTTGTTCTCATAAATGGGTATTATTTTAGTACACAAAAGTACCCATATAGTTTCTGAGATAAAGATAAACCAGACTACAGAGTTTATCCAAAAGTAGGTAGTATGCTATAGCAGAAATGTATTTTATGTAGAATTACTTGCATCTGTTCAGTTGCAATAATCAACCTTTAACTAGATTCAAGCTTTTAATCTAGAACAAGATCGAAGCTCTTCAACACCAGCCCTAAGTATTTATGGATATTTACTCCTTCCACCAGAGTCTTTTAAATGGGACTTATTTACTTG
>WAAG01004539.1:708-32369 GCA_013390105.1 Tichodroma muraria
CATAACAGCATTCCAGCCTGCTGGTGTGGTGGGAGTGAGATGAAAGACGAACTATTCTGTTTCGTGGATGTTATTGTTCTCTCTCATCCACTGTTTATTTACAATAATGTGAGTTGTTGAACTGCAATGTTTGGGTTTTTTCTCATTCATAGCACGTCTTGAAATTTCCAGTTCTCCTCAGCCAAAACAGCAACATCTGTCTTCACCTTACAGAATCAGAAATATTTTGGTCAGGTCTCTGATCTAGTCCAGCATTTAACCAAATACTTACTATTTTTCCCATTTGATTCCATGAACTCTGGATCTGATCTAAACAAAACTTAAGTAATTTTGGGACTTGCAATTCCTTTTCCCCTGTGTTAGAAATCAAGACAATGACAGATCTTGGTCATTCTGAGTAGATTTGATATTTTTATGGTGCATGGTAAGTCTTGGGCTTTTTCTTTTAGCTAGGTATTTTCTTGAAAAGGACTCCAGAATTTTTTATCAGTATTTGAGTCCTGCTTATGCCATTTACTACTAGTTGAAAATTCCAAAGGCCTGGAATGGATACAGCATGGGGTAGAGTCATCTTATGTGGTTTTGATTGTGGTTCAAAATGTGCACAGTAGAAAAGTGGTGCTTACATGGAATTTGTTGACCACTCCAGCTGACACAAAAATAATTGGCCACTTTAACTTTTTACATATCAATGTCTTGAGACGTGCAAAAAAGAGGTAGTACATGCTTTATTCTTTTCCTTTAGCTTTTGTGCTCTTCTTATTTCCTAGTAAATGCTGATCTTGCATTTTTTCCATCTTTTTGCTCTATGTTGGAAAGAATAATAGCCTTGAATTTAAATGCTTTTTATGGAAATGGCCTCCTACTGGGTGAATATAACTGAAGATGTAGGTCTGTATCATATGTTCCTTTTAAGTTAATTTGGAGGAACTCTCTGTGTAAAGCCATTGTTATTTTGTAACCCATTTAGACCTTGAAGGACTGAAGTCAGGCACATTCTTGAGCTATTTGTCCATTTCATTCAGGTTCATCAGTCAGTTGTCTCAGCATTCACTTGTTTTTAGTGCAGCAGCAGTTTTTACTCATCAGTGCCTCTGTAAAACATCAAAATAGAGTACGTGACTGAAAATATTCAGCAGTGAAAATAGTCTCTGTATCTGAATCATGGCCTGGATGAACCACGTGTTTCCTTGTAGGAGAGTGAGAAAGCATAAATTTAGAGTATTGGGAGAACACATTCTTCAACTTGATTGGAAATGAGAACAACAAAGTAGTTATTCCTGAATAAAAGCTGTCTGAAGGATGAGAAAATTCAGGGGTGACATTTATTTAGAAAAATTTTCTCTGGCATTTTTATTTTGTGACGTGTTGGATTTGGTCTCATTTCCAGATGTACCTTTGCAGGTTGGTAGGGGATGGAGTGTAAGTCCAATTCCCGTTGGAATAGGGGGCCTCTCTTTCAGTTAATTTCTAACTTCCTCATCTGTTTCCAGGCTGCTTTGCCTGAGACCATCTAATTATCCAGATACTATGCAGTCTTGGGGGGGAGTTCTGTCTTCAGGTCTTGGGTTCAAGACTTTGTAAGTGGAGTTTCAGAATTTCAAGTCAATATTGTTCCAGTACTCCCTGGTCACCATAGCTCTTTTAAGTATCTGTGAACACTTTGCTAGCAGATTGCGTTTTCCCTTTTTNAAGTGAGGCCAAGGATTGGGAGATTTTCAGTATTCTGACATGACTTTAGCTTTTGGCTGCAAATGTCAAGCGAGTTTAGCTTTTGTTTTGTTTTTACTGATTTGAATGCATGAAGACATGTGGTACCTAAATTAGGGCAGCAGAGGAGTTGCCAATCAGTAATGAAAATGCTCTGTCATTTTAACTGTGTGGGTGCTTAATCATTTTCCTTAATAATCATCTGCTTTAAAGTGCAAAAGGAAAGGGATTCCTACAGGTGCATTGTGTTCTTCTGCAGACAAGGAAATATGGCATCTTTTAAATAATGAAGAGATGCTTCTCTCCTCTGGTGCCTTAATTCTGAATAGGTAGATTATAATAACTATTCCTTCTTAAATATGACTTTTCCTCTTTTGACATCGGAACACTTTAAAAAGAGGATAATGTCAAAGAAACAGAAGCTGAGGCACAAAACAATTAAATTGGCCCAACCAAAGTAACCCAGCATGTCCACAGGGTTGTCAAGAATAAAATTCCCATTTCCTGAGTCCCAGGCCAAGGCTGTACCTTGTAGGCTAGTGGTTCTTGATGATTATTTTGGGTGAATCTCACTGCCACTCTTTCCCTCTCTCCTTGCTCTTCTTTCCCACTCACTGCTGATTGCTGTTGCCATTGCTTCTGCTTGCATAACCCGTTTTCCAAACTCCTCCTGTGTCCTTCTCATTCCCCACCTCCTGAGCTACTGCCGCCTTTTTCCTCCCGTCACCCACTTGCACTGACACCACCCAGCAAAGCTTGGTCTCTACTGAGCTGCTTTGGGCTTAAGCCTTGTCTGCTCTGGTGCTGGTGTGACTCACAGTCAGCAGCCTCTGCACAGGCTGTGTCATCCCTCTGAGTCCAGAGGCAGTGCAGGTACCTCAGAGTGACAGCTGAGCTAACACAAATGCAACATTTTGCCTTTTGCTGCCCGAGGAATCTCTAGCTTGCGCAGTAGGAAAAACGAGGGAAGAATTGGAGTGTGCACTTTTAATGTTTGGTACCTGGAGATATTTGGACCTATGCGCTTGCATGAAGTTTTTTAAATGTTCAAGTGAATGCTGAGAGATGAAAACCTGGCTTTGCCAGGCTGAGACAGGGAAGCTATCTTGTTATAGCATTTGCTTTGTCCGATAAAGAAAGTCAAGCGATGCAGTTCTGGACCTGTTTTTTAACATTCAGTTCAATTTGCATTCAAATATTTTTCTTGATTGCAAATGAACATTTGTATTTCCCTAAGAGAAAAATTGGGCACTTATAGTCCTAGATGAATGCAGAGGTTCTGGGAGTCCTGAGCAGACAGGTATTTTATGCCCAAACTCAAGTAAGTGAGTGACTTAAAAATAACTTGCATAATTTAGGCATGTTTTCATGAGATGAAGGTAGTTTGTGTGTGAGCTCAGAGGCAAAGTTCTTTCCAGGATATATATGGAAAGCAGAGAAGTAGGCTGCCTTGTTTTGAAACTATGAAAGGGATGTGCAAACTGACAGGGTAATATCTTCAGGATATCTTTTTTGTAAGCAGCTCTGTGCTCGGTTCCTTTTTGAATGCTACTGCCTTAGCCCTGCTTGCTCTCTTCTGTATTTCAGCTGGCTCATTTGTCCTAGCAGACATTTGTTTCAGTGATGTATTTTCTTTTTGTCCCTGAAACTTTAAGGAGAGAGGAGGCAATTTACAAGAAAAATCACTTTAACCAGATTAATGACTGCTGTGCTTGACTGTTATCACAGCGGGTTTAGCTAGGTTTTTTTTTTTCCTTTTTTCTGCTGGAGTGAGAAAGCTGAAACCTCTTCTCAGAAATTTCTTCTCTTTGAAATTGCAATTGTGGAGACACATCAGGTTGGTCCAGAAAAAATGAGTACCTTCATGCAGTCAGAGGGAAAGCTGTGTGTGTAGAAGGTGTGGTTGAGCTGTGCTTTAAATGTTAGCAACTAATAAGCCACTAATTGCCAATGGGTTCAGATGAAGGGCCAGCACTGGGTCTTAGAGCTGGGAGCTCGCTACGCAAAGCTGAGTTTACAGAGGAGGAAACACAGATGTTAATTTCCAGCAAGAAACAGGCAGAGTGTAACTGAGCTGCAAAACCAGCTTCTGCTCTTACTGGCAATAGTGTGAACTCAGAAGCAGCTGGTGGCATTACTGAAGCCTGAATTCAGAATCTACCCACATGGATAGTTTTAATGCTTTAATAAAGACATGTACATCCTGTAAGGAGAGGGGGCAGGCTTGAAGGAATAAATGTTTTAATCATAATACCCAAGCAAAAGCTCCTTAACTGCAAGGCAGCTGGGAGGATGAGGTAAATTTCTCTTAGGATTCAATGCAGCAGCTTCTGAGATTGTCCATTTCTCGTTTTCCTCTCTCCCTTGTGATGTCAGAGCTGCCATTGTTGTGCAAGGAGAGCTCTGGGGTCAAACAGATCTTAAGCTTTAGAGCATCTTCTGAAGGGCAGTGGGTGTGAAGCATGGTTCTGTTTCTGAAGGGTTTATAGAAGTCACCCAGAAGACATGATTACCTCAAACCAGAATCAGCGGAGAGGGGAACCTAAATGAAAATGAGAGTGAGCAATGTGAAAAAGTAGCACAGAAAGACAGTTGTACCCAACCTGTTCTCTAAGGCTCAGATATATGCAAAGTGCAGTGGAAGGTGAAGACCTACATGGGATTTACAGGGCTGAATTGTTGGTATTCCTTATGGTAATGGAGAATTAGCATTGGACCCTTGAATCAGTGTTAAATAAAAAATGAGGCAGATAAATCTATTTCTGGATTCTTAATATATTGTAAGAGGAAAAGTTGTTCATTAAGCAAGTCCTGGATGAATCTGGATCTTACCTCTGTAGGTAAGAAATTTATCTTCTGAGAATGGCAGCATAGAAACAGTGTGAGGAAAGCAGTTCTTGGGAGAAACTAAAGCAGAAATCAAGTAAATAGTGCTGTATCAAGGACTACGAAGGAGTTCTCTAATTATGTACAAATTCAGATTATCAGCCTTTCCTCTATTCTTAAAACACAGCTTGAGGTCTTCCTTGTTTTTCTTTTGGAGCAGAGTTTTGTGACGATAAGGTCCAGCTGCAGTAGGAGTTTCTTTGTGTATAATTTAACACTTACCAGAGCCATGAGTAACCCTGAGCATTTCTTCTGGGGTTTTTTGGGTTTTATCTCTACTTCCTCCAGACTGTAGGGATACTATTCCATTTCCTTTCCCATCAGCAGCTGCAGATGCTGTAGCTTGCCTAGAAGATTGCTGGCTCTTTTGAAGTTCCTCACGTGAGGATAAAGGTGTGTATCCTTCCTTTATAGAAGTACTTAACCAAAAATGCTCAGACAGCTAGAATGCTGTTAGCACATAGTCCATAGTTGTTATTTGTAGCATCTGAAATGAAACTTAATCCCACTGTGTTTCTCAGTTCTTATTGGTGCATGCTTTGTGTGGCAAATCAAGTGCGACTCGGACACCTGGGTTTCTTTCAGTTTCATATCAGGTAGACTGGTGTGGCTCAGTGAAGAACAAGTGAAGGACGGGGCCCAAAGAAGTAAGAAAAACTGAATTCATTTAATCAGCTAAAAAGACAAACATTTATTATTGTTGGGGAGGGAAAAGGAAGATACCTAGATCATGATAGGGGTTTTTAATCTTCCCTTGTAAAATTACTAATGGTGTGAATTCTTTAGACATCGGTTGTATCAAGTGTTTGCAGGCTTCATTTATTATCTACTAACCAAAATTAGCATTGTAGAACCAAAGCAATACCAAGCTTTTCTCCTACATTTCTGTTGAGAACACTGTATTTATTCAAGATTTTAGAAGCAAGTCTCTGGAAACCCCTGATTGCTTCAGAAAAGGATTCCCCTTTACACTATACAGCAGGCACTGAAACCATGATACAAAATTTATTTTCATGCTAGAATTGTTTTGCATAACATTGTGCATGCATTTTACTCAGTACTAAATTGCATACAATGCTGTTGTCTTGTTTCTTAAACTTTGAGACCATTTATACTTGAGTATTTTCCTGATTTTGTACTATAAGTCCCAGTTTTAAAATAACACCTCTTTTGTTTAAAATTCATACTGATTACTTAATATGAACAATTTATGAAGGGTCTTTACGTTGGATCTATACATCAATAAAATACAACATAACCAGAGCTGGAAAATTAACCAGCTGTTACTGTCAGGTCCGAAGGAAGGTCCCATGTGTCACAAGCATGCCAACAAAAACAGACAGGAAAAAGTTTTTCTTATTTTTATACACTTCTAGTTGGATTAAAAGTTCTTGATTTCCATGTCGGTGTGATGAACTGTGAAGGCGTGGTCAATATGACCGATGACTGCCTGATTGCACTTTTTAAAACCATTACTCTGTATCTTGTATACAAAAAGAAGCGATCCATAGCAAAGAAATGTACAGTTTTATAATGTTTTACATTTTGGCTACAACAATGTATGTAAAAGTAAAGAGCTTTGAAAGAAAATATATAACTTTGCTTTTTTTCTTTTTTTCTCCTTAATCATACATTTGCAGTGTTTCTCTTGTGTGTGTTGTTTTGTTGTTTTGTGGTGTTTTTTTTTTTCATTTTCATTTTTGTCTTCATGCAAGTCATGCTATGGAACAAAAAAATAGATTAAAAAAAAAAAAAAAGGTCTTCTACAGTTTTGTTACATTTTGGCCGTAGAAAAAGCCTGCATCTCTAGTACAACTCCAGAACCACGAAGAATCATCCATAAAACCTGCATGGAGCGAGTTAACTTTGTCCAAATGAGAAGGTCTTCTATGCCTGCACAGTTCCACAGAGATGTTTATTAGCCATCAATGTTCATCTCCATCTTGCCTTGTCAGGTCACTCTGACTGCCTCTGTTGGCATATATTTAGCAATGACTGGACTTTCTTTGCAAAGATCTGCATGTAAAGAATACAATCAGTACTTGAGCTTCTTCCCTGTGCTTTTCACATCAAGCTCGGCATCTTAGTGTTAAAGGAAGGAGGAAAAGGTGAAATAGCTACATGCAGAGGCAGCCATATTCTTCTTCAACAGGATTTTTTTTTTTCCCATGCAGTCAGCCAGACTGAGACCTCTCTACAGTGTGTCTGAGTATTGCTTTCAGCTTAAAATAGGTGCCCATGCAAAGTTTCATCCTACTGTGCTTGTTTGCTCAAACTCCTGCAGGGTTCCTATGGCTCAAAAATATCCTGAGAAAAGCAAAATCTTCCATCGTTGGCATGTTTCAGCATCGACTAAACGCCTAACCCATTCCATACAGAGCCAGTAGATCCACCATTAGCCACAATAAGCACATACTAGCAGGATGCACCAGGAAGGAAGCCATCTGGTGCATCTACCCTTCATCCTGTGTACTGATACCATGCAGCACGTATGGCCCACCAGTACTACGCCAATGCCTGCCTATTGTCATCTGAGTGCTATTTAGGAGTGTTGTCACCTAAGCATCAGAAGTAACACCGTTTGCAGCAGGTGCTACTGTGAGACATTGCATCTTCAGACTTAGTCACCTGGACTATATGCAACATCGCATAGGCTAATTGAAAGTAAAGCTTTTTAGACCATTCTCTGCTACTGATCCATGCTACAAAATAGATGGGATGGGAGACCAAGAACGTCTCACTGGGCTAGGAGAGCTGTAGGGCGCAGACACTGAGGATAATCCTATCGCTTTTCCACTTATGCCAGCTATGCTGTTAAGGCTCCGTGACATTTCGTAACCTTCATTTAAAAGAAAAATGCAAAGTACAGCATTGGATCAATGACAGAATGGACTAAGAATGAGGTCAACATTGTAGCCAGTTCAATAGCATCTGCATGCATGGACATGCCGAGAGTAGTATCGCTTGCAACATGACTCAAAAGGCCGTTGAAATACAGAAAAAGTTTAAAATGTATACATTTTTTTTAAAAAAAATCATCATTTCTCAAGATGGTCAGGCTATGTAATTGATCCTACAGGCAGCAACATGGTTGTACCCTAAAAAAAAGAAGAGTCAGTGGGAGGGATTTTCTATATCTCCGTCATACACTCGCACATACCTCTCCCTTCCACTTCATGCATTGTGACCTCAGGCAAAATTAAGGTTTGTGGTATCTTTGTGGGGCAGGAGGGGGACAAGGCAGCAAAATCCATAGAGCTGAATGTGTTGCTATAGAGATACTACTCCTTTGTTCTCAGCGTTAACAAAAAAGTAAAAGAAAGAAAACAAAATTGCATGCGTTCAGTTTCCCTCCCTCCCTCCCCCCCTTCTTTTTCAGGCATGCACGTAAACAGCTCAGCAAGTGTACAGAGAGTTGCACAAACTATGGATGAAATTCTGTTGGAACAACAATTAAGATGCTCTCAACATGTTTCAAACAGGCCAACAATATGCTGACGTATATTACTCTTTAGCCAACCAGCCTCTGTTTCATTCAGGAACGAGAGGAGGTTGCAGTGCATCGTGAAAACCATACATTCCCCATCCCAAAGGATGTGCCATTTGGAGTGTTCCCCCTGATCCACTGGAACCACCTGAACTCGCCCAGGCTGAATGAACACGGCCAATGCTTATCCAATACAGAATCAAGTAAAACGCTTTGCTACAAAGGTAAATTTTAGAGGATATACTTTCATATGAAAGTCTTGTGGTCCTACTATATCTTTGTCGATGATAAGCTTTAGACTTATAAATACATACACTATCTATAACTGGCATTTACTATAACTATTGCCCATCATACAATGGCACATGGGAATTCTATACTCCATACTCAGTGTATGGTTATATCATACAATCTTTGCAGTTTTAAAATATTGACTCTATCTTATACTATGTACAGTACACCAGTGGTAAACACTGATTTGAAGAGAGTGAGTTCTTTTCCAATTTTCCCATTCCTTATCAACTTTGATGTATATAGATGTAGCTCTAATTTTGGGTCTGTATGGTTGCCTCACATTGAATTATTTAAGCAAAACAGTCTCTTTTAAGAAGGGAAGGCTTTTTAAATGTGATTTTACTTCTGTTGCTAAATAGATTATTCTGACCATTAGCAAACTAAAATGCAGTTACTTCTGAGAGATTTGTACCTGTCAGAAGTCTGAGAAACTAACTAATAATGATTTATTTATGAAAGGATTTTAGATGGATTATTTTCTAATTTTAAGACACCTGTGCCAACAGATGTTCATGTTTCTTTTTCTCTGTTGAACTAACTGGCTATGAATATCCAAATGTTTTGTTTTAGTGCTCTGTTAAGGTCACTAAATAATCATTTCTTATTTTCTCGAGAATGTTTTACTTTTGTGTTTTATCGCTTCTGTCTGCCACCTCCAAGTTCGTGCTCTTCAGAGTCTGGTAAGCTCTGTGAGCTTTCCAAGTGGCAAACCTTCATTGCTACGATACATTAATTGGTCTCTCCTTCGGGGATGGGCTAATTTAAGGATATAGTAGAGCATCCTCCACTAAAGCTGCCTGCACCAGCTGGGGTGGAAGACTCCACTGCCTAGCACAGCTGCACGGGGTAGTTACAGCTCCTCAGGCTTTTCTTTCTGAAAGAAATAGGTTAGAAACTCCAAATGCAGACATCAGGTGGTGGTTTCCAGCCCAAACGTGCATCTCTACAGCAAGCGCACTATCGCGTGCTACAGCTAAGCTGACTTTCTCTCAGTTACTTAAACCGGTTGCTAGCTACGTGGTTACAGGGCCCCAGCTACATACCCTTTCTTATTCCTCCATCAGGCGGGCAGGGATATTCCCCGGTTGATAAGAGGAAGCAGGGTCCATATCTCTCCCGAGTGCCAGAGCGGGTAAAGGGCAGGCCCTCATCAGGCGTAATAGCCTGGTCTATGTGGGGACAGTCTTCGTTTGCCAGCGCCGCCTTGGCCACCTCACCATTCAGTTTCGAATCTTCAAACATATAAGCAGAAGGCTATTGAAACACTATGCACTGTTTATTAGAGTTCCAGCTGCAAATTAAGGGTTCACAGCTAAAGACTTCTACAGCGACACTCTAAAAGGTAGCACATCTGTCCTAGACACTGCGTTCATGTGCACTGCACCAAAATAAAATAAAGTCTGTTAAGTGGGAGGAGAAACAAAAGGTGATCCCGTTAGGTGTGACAGCAGCCACCTGTAGGTCCGCACTGAGGGGCCCTTTCAGAGAGGGGCGTGCAGTGGTTCCTAGTCCTGCGAGCAGAAGACTGCGGTTAGAAATCAGAGTATGTTTTCGCATGACATCGGATGGTGCATGGATGACCTGTTTGTCATGGAGCCTACTGTCGCTCAGAGCTCTGGAGAGGCAGCGGACTAGAGTTGTGTTTTAGTATTTGAGTATATTCTGTTTGTGCTGGTTTACACCTGTGTGCGGTATTACTGAGGGGGAAATTCCTGCTCTTCCCCTCCCCAAAATTTACCCAGATGGTTTTATAGCATTTCCGGTATCAGTCATGCAGAACGGCTGTACGCGTTTTAGACACACAGAGTACGTTACGTATGGAAATATGACAGCAGAACGTGGATTTAAAGAAAACCCAATCCATTTTCTGATGTTCTCCTCTGAAACACATACGGTATTAGCAATGCCAGAACAGGACACTACATACACAAAACACTACAGCAGGCCATGAATTTGGAAACTAGATAGGGTAAAATTTACACTTGACTGTAAATAATGAAAATGGGTTGTCAGATTTGCCCATTTTGCTCCACACATTCCCATGAGGATAGACTGAGAATCATATGTTTTCTCTGTGTGACTGGTTTTTACATTTATAAAACAATTTGAAGTGCTATTTAGTCTAGGATTTTTTTTAGGGTTTTAAAGTGCAAATTAGTGTATTGAGAATATACTCGAAATATGGCACAGCTCAATATGAGTATTTTGGGTGAAGGGAAGGAAAAACAGTCAAAATGTGCTTTCTGAAGCTCCACAAATGCTGAGATATGTTAACTGAGTGGTACTGGCAACATCCTACACCTCGGTTGCACAATGCTTATTACCTACTACAGACACTCTAAGGCAATGGGTGATCCTGCAAGACTTTAAGGAAAGAAACTCAATGGATAGACTTAACTTCAGTTCCCCTTCTACATTCAGGTACTAGCGTGTTCTAAACGTTATATAATATTGTCATTTATTTTACAATTATTTTGAAGCTGACTAATAAAACAAGCCCCAAAGAAAAAAAAAATACACTTGGGTAGGGTTTGGAGGTATGATTTTGATCCTCTGATGGACAACAGATGAGTAGAAGGCAGAAGTGTTTTCAAGTTATGTTGGTTACTTTGCATACACACACGCACACATGCAGATGTACATGACACACACTATGCCTCTGTCATGGACCAGTAACTGCATTCTAGGCCTTTCTTTTTCTTCCATTTAGATGTCATTGTTTTTTCACAACATAAACAGTCTTTGCTGCACATCTCACCTCTGCCTCTGTTTTTCTCTGTACAGAACCAGCCAATTATTTCCTCTGAGAGAGACATAGTAATGTTTTGTTTTGTTCTGTAAGCAATGAAATAATTAGGTCTCTCAACACATTTAAAAATGTGGCAAAAGCTATAGGGGCATTTTAATACTTGTGGACACCAATTTCAACAGGATTCTAAAGTTTTAAGGTTTCACTGAGTTGCAATTCCTTTCTGTTCTTAAGGATCACTGCTATTTAATACCACTCTGAACAAAAACCTGGCACGGCTGCCATGGAAACCATGACACTGCAGGTACTGAGCCCTGTATTTAAAAATCACTCAGCTGTGTTTGGGGAGAGCTGCAGTCCTCCTGGGAAGGGAGGGGCAAAGAACTGGGCTGCTTCCTAAGTCTCTACTGCTACAAGCTGGTGGCTCTAACGCAGAAAGGAGGGAGGCAGCTGAGTCAGCAGAGCTCTGCATTGAAACACTGAAACGTTGAAACAGCAGTGGGTGTCTCGGAGACACCCACTGCTGCTCTGGAGCCCAGGTTTCCAAATGAAATTGTTGGTGATGGAGGGCGAACTGATCCATTTCAGGAGCTCAAAACATCTCTGAGCAGAGTGGCTGTGGGTCAGGCTGCTCACTGGTAACAGCCATTGATTCTTTTGGAAGCAGCTTGCAGGCTCTGTTGTGCTTGAATGGTAACAAAATTGACCTTCTTCAAATTAATTTATTAAATTGCATTATAAATCTCTAGTAGCTTGAGCTGGAACTTGCTCTTACAGCCCCTTCAGGGTCCCTTAGCGCTGATGATTTTTCCTCTATGCTTGTTAAAAATCCACAACCTTATTATTTTATTTCCATTCAAGAGGAAGAGAACAGAGTAGCTGGAGATGTGGGCAAATTACTTTACTATCCTGTTAATGTCCCTTGAACATAACAGTCATGGGCCATGCCTTAGGGATCACATTCTGGATAGCCGAGCTAATCCACAATGACGATTTGGGTGAATATTTAGGAAGCAGAGAAATTGCCAACACAGAACACTGCATCTATTGCTGGCATATATGAGTAAGTGCTAAGTAGAATAGTTGTGCTCCAAACCACTGGCTACAGCACCTAGTTCTCTGGGGGAATGTGATTACTCTGTTATCAGAGTAAAGAAAACAAACGTCACTGACGCCATCATTCCACAGTTAGAAGTTCCCATTGTTTTAACTAGCAGATTGACATGTTGAAAAATTTTAGGAATAAGGTCTAAAGACAGAATGAAATTACATTATTTCATGTTGATTTCTTAAGTTTCCATTTACATGTTTGCTTTTTCCAAGACTGACCTTGTGTTTGAGAGAACTCCAGATAAAGAAAAATTATGCAAGCATTGCTGTCTGGTTACTCTGAGTCTAGTTATACGAATGAAAATGATTTCTAGGTGCTTAAAACTTCTAAGGGTTGATTCTGGCCTGTCAAATTCACATGAGTCCTTCCATCCCGGCTAGCAGAATCAGAATGAGGCTCATACAGCATTTTTTGTTCTTTAGGTTCTATGAACAGAAGTCAATACTATCATCTCTGTTTTGCAGATGGGTAATACTACCATGCAGTGGGGTGACTTGCCTACTGCTATGTAAGAGGTTATTTACAACAAAATCTTCTGACTCTCAGCTTGGCACCTTATCTCCCTAATTGTCCTATTTGTGAATACCTAGCTAACTGCACCAGCTCAAAACATTCTCCTGCAGAGATTTGGCTTAGAGGCTAAAGAAAGTACTCAGCATATTTCCCAGGTGAGTAGTTTGTTTCACAACTACCTCATTTGTGTGGTTTCCACTTTCCTTTTTTTTTTTTCTATCTCATCCCTCTTCATTTGTAGAAAAGTATATTAAAATGTCTTGTGTGTTTCCAAGCAAATGCTGGATTTCAAAATAAGGGGAAGAGATTCTGAAAAATATCCCAACTTAGGAGAGCTGCTGGATTTAGCATTAGTGTACTCTGCTTATTGTGGAGAAGCACAGTAGAGCTGCCCATGTACCTGCTGCTCCGTTACTCATCTCTTTTGCCACAGCAAACCACTGCAAATTGTTACAGTGGCTTTACCAGTGCTGCTGGGTTTGATTATGAGCAAGAGCCTGACTCTCCAACTATTTGAACTGCACCTTATGTTCAGAGTATCAGTGGACATAATTGTATGATACATTTATTGACCTCAATCTATGCTTGGAAATGTGGCTGTAGTGTGCTGTAATGGTTCCTGCATGGGGAAAGTCACCCCAGTCCTCTTCCCCGGAGCAGACACTGTCATTCTCCAACAGCTGCCAGGAAACAAGTCAAACAAATTCCTGGCCTACTATTCTGTAGCTATTGTCAGAAGTCATGCGTGGGTCAGGGATGGTGGCACTTCTCACTTGTCTCTCCTCACTGAGAGGATCATTTTCAGTATTTACAGGATCCCTTTGACTGAAACAGCGCTGAGAGAAACCCTGAAATCCATAACATGGAATCCAAGCACAGTCACCCATGAGTCAACGTCTGAGTACATGGACTGTGACACATTCGTCCACATTCTGCTGAAGAAGATGGTTTTTCTCAGCTCTAAATCAGGAACACAGCAATTAAGAGACATAGTTTAGGTTTTTTTGGCCACATGAGGTTACTGACAATCTCCTCCAGAAGAACAGAGACCGTCTTGCTCCTTCCTACCCTTGTTTAAAGATTGAAAGAGATAAGGACAGAGCTTGAGTACTTAAAACTTTCCTAAATAGACATTGGGTGATTTCAGAGCTTTGCAGCCTGTTACAAGGGAAGGGTTTGACAGGCAGGAAGCTGTCAGGAGCACCCGAGAACAGGGCCAGGAAAGTAAGTTGTTTCAAAAATGAAGACCTTGCTGCTGGGGCAATCTCCTCTGAGTAAAGTTACATTTTGCATCCCCACCCCATGTACACTTTAAAATTAGCCTACCACTTCTCTAGATCTCAACTGTACTCTTATAGTCCTGATCCAAACCTGAGACTGCCATTATTACTGTCTGTGGATAGTCCCACTCCTGATCAATTGAATGTCCTTTGGTTCTTTTTCAGAGCATGAGGGTCATTCTCATTTTAAATGTTTCACTAACTCTAATGTTTACAGTAGCTGCCTGAAGTGTTTTTATGAAGAAGGATCTCCACGAGTTTCCCTAATAGCAGAGACCTTTAATCCAGCTGGCTCCTTAAAGAAAGTGTTGGTATGTGTTCCATGAGTTAAGTACTCTTCTGTATTTCACTCCTCTCACACTCTCCTGGTGATATAAAAGGGTTGTTACTGTGGCAAACATTAGCTATGTCATGCCCTGCTGGCAATGGGAAACTCCTCTTGGGATGATGGGTTTCCCTGGCTCTTGGGCTCCTGACAGAAAGCTACAGCAACAGGGGTGGCACAGCTGAGGTGAGGGTGGAGAATTGCTGTGCACTAGCTTTTCTTAGCTACAAGCCTATTATCTGGGAGTGGGAAGTAGAGCAGCCGTGAGGCTGCTGGAGGACAGATTTTCCCAGCTGTCTTTATCTTAAAAAAAAAAAAAAAAAAGAGTAGCAAAGATTTCACATTCCTTTTTGCATCCTGGTTTTGTGACATCACTTTTGCCTGATACTTCTTGTGCTAAGCAAATGATTATGATGAAATTAGGAGTAGGAATTCAATTATTCAAAGATATTTACTTTGACTTGTGGGGGAGTTCAGAGCTGCTTGCTATCTGAAAATATCCGTTGACTTTATATCCCTAGATTTCTCTTCCCTAGTCAGCCAAATAGGGAAGATACCTCACTGTGATACCTCACAGATACCTCACCTGTTGTTTGTGAACAGAGAAGGACTTGTGAGTGACATGATGGTTGGAGGCTGTCTCGGGCACAGGATTCACGAAATGATCATTTCATGATAGTTTTTGATTCCCAGAGAGTAAGGAGGGGGTCAGCAGAACTGTTACTTTGGACTTCCAGAGGGCCAACATTGGCCTGTTTAGGAGCCTGGTTGACAGAGTCCCTTGGGAGGCAATCCTGAGGGGCAAGGAAGTCAGGAAGGCTGGACATTCTTCAGTAAGGAAATCCTAAAGGCACAGGAACAGGCTGTCCCTGTGTGACAAAAAATGAGCCAGTGAAAGGAGATCAGCCTGGCTGAACAGGGACTTTTGGCTGGAGCTTAGGGGAAAAAAAGGGTGACTTTCACCTTTGGAAGAAGGGCTAGGCAGCTCAGGACAGCTACAGGAATGTCATGAGGCATGCAGGGTGAAAATTTGAAGGGCCAAAGGCCAACTAGAACTCAATCTGGCTACTGCCATAAAAAACAATAAAAATGTTTCTAATAAATACGTTAGAAACAAAAGGAGGGCTAAGGAGAATCTTCATCCTTTATTGGATGTGGGGGGGATATCTGGTGACAGAGGATGAAGAAAAGGCTGAGCTGTTTAATGCCTCCTTTGCCACTGTCTTTAATAGTCAGGCAAGTTTTATTCTGGGTACTCAGTCTCCTGAGCTGAAAGGCAGGAATGGGGAGCAGAATGAAGCTCCCATAATCCAAGGGGAAACGGTCATTGAGCACTAAGACCCAAGTTTTCAGGCCAGAGGGGTCCACCCAAAGGTGCTGAGGGAGCTCATGGAAATGCTCACTGAGCCACTTTCCATGCTTTATCAGCAGAACTGGTGCACTGGGGAGATTGGCAAATGTGACAGTGAGCTACAGGAGTGGCCAGAAGGAGGATCTGGGGAGCTACAGGCTTGCCAGCCTGACCTTGGTACCTGGGAAGGTCATGGAGCAGATTGTCCTGAGGGCCATCACGTGGCACATGCAGGACAGCCAGGGCATCAGGCCCAGACAACAAGGGTTTAGGAAACACAGATCCTGCTTGGACAACCTGATCTCCTTCTATAACAAGGTGACCCACTTAGTGGATGAGGGAAAGGTTTTCCACAGCATTCTTCTATAGAAATGGTGTGCTCATAGCTTGGAAAAGTGCACTGTTCACCGGGTGAAAACTGGCGGGATGGCTGAGCCCAGAGACTGGGGGTGAGTGGATTCCATCCCGCCGGCAGCCGGTACCAGTGGTGTCCCCAGGGCTCAGTGCTGGGCCCAGTCCTGTTTCATCTCTTTGTCAGTGATCTGGATCAGGGGTCGAGGGCACCCTGGGTCAGCCTGCAGACACAGCAGGGTGGGTGGAGCGTTGATCTGCTGCAGGGCAGGAAGGCTCTGCAGAGGGGCCTGGCCGGGCCCGATCGATGGCTGAGGCCGACGGCGTGAGGGTCAGCCGGGCCAAGTGCCGGGGGCTCTCCTTGGGCCACAACAGCCCCGGACACTGCCACGGGCTGGGGCAGAGGGGCTGGGAACCTGCCTGGCAGAAAACGACCTGGGGTGCTGCTGACAGCAGCTGGACATGAGCCAGCAGTGCCCAGGTGGCCAAGAGGGCCAGTCGCATCCTGGCCTGGATCAGCAATCGTGTGGCCAGCAGCACCTGGGACAGGATTGACCCCTGCACTGGGCACTGGTGAGGCCACACCTCGAGCGCTGTGTCCAGTTTTGAGCCCTTCACTGCAAGAAAGACATTGAGGGTCTGGAGTGAGTCCAGAGATGTGAAATGAAGCTGGGGAAGGGTCTGAAGCACAAGTCTTGATGAGTTGTGGGGGAGTTGAGGATGGGGGAGTTGAGGGTGTTTAGCCCAGAGAAAAGGAGGCTGAGGGGACGCCTTATCACTCTCTACAAGTACCTGAAAGGAGGCTGTAGCCAGGTGGAGGTTGGCCTCTTCTCTCAAGTAACAAGCAATAGGACAGAAGGAAATAGCCTCAAGTTGTACCAGGAGAGGTTTAGATTGGATATTAGGAAACATTTCTTCACCAAAAGGGTTTTCAGGCCCTGGAACAGACTGTCCAGGGAAGTGGTTGAGTCATCATCTCCAGAGGTATCTAAAAGTTGTTAAAACGCAGCACTTCGGGTGCTGGGTGGACTTGCAGCGCTGGGTTAGAGGTTGGACATGATGATCTTAAAGCTCTTTTCCAACATAAAGGATTATATTACTCAATGATTTCTATCTGAGGTGTTTCATGGAAAGGAAATACTTACAGTTAAATTCCCAACTCTCTTGAGCCTCTTGAAGTCAAAATCCACTCCTGTTAGCAAGTTGTTTCTGTTTTAGTTGCCTGGATAGTGTTTACTCTGCATTAATATTCATTGTCCACCCATCAATTGCATCAGTGTAAATTACTCTGTTCTTTTATGCTGGACTTCATGGAAACTCTGCTGTGCTTCTTCACTTATTAAGGGAGGGTCAGAGCATAACAGCAAATCAGGTAGGAAAGGAGCTTCACACTGAGTCAAATATGCTTTTCTTGAGTTGGTACATGACTGTAGTGATTTCTGAGTTCCTGACAACTAAGAATAAGCAATAAACTCCTGCTGTTCCTCTAGAAAATTATCAGAATGTCTATCAGCCACTTTTTACCATTCTTTAAAACTAGTTTATGGGAGTAATTGGGGAAGATTGTAAAAATGCTTTGTTCAGGACATCATTCAGCAAAGTAACAATTATGCTTCTGTGCCACACCATCTTTGGCTACAGAAATCAATTTTATAGGCTACAGAGCCTCACACAGGATTAAGAAACGTGAATCCCATGGGTAGGGCCTCATTTTTGTTGTTGTTTAATCAGGTCCTTAGAGTGAAAGGGATATGACTACATTAAATTAGAAAAATAATTATGCAGAAGATATATTAAACCACAGACAAAGGATGACAAAATGATGAAATCATGACTTGGAGAGTGTGGAAGGAAGTTTAGCATAGAGACGAACAGCATAGAAAATATGAGTTTAAGCCTTTGAAAATGAGCAATGATATGTTGACATAGGCACCATTGGTTTTCAAATGAGAGTGATAAGAATCCTAGATTGGTAGGTTTGAGAGTGTTTTCTTCTGGAGAGTAATAAAAATTAATTTTTTCCCATGCAGACTATCTGAAAAAAAAGAAAGTAATTTGACTAAATAGCTCTATTTTCATACCAAGTACTTACTCTTTGCCTTAATACCTCGCATCAGGTTTTGTGTCACAACCTCAGTGAAGTTACCTATAATCTGTGACATTCCTGGTTCTTTTGCAATAAAGAACTGTATTGTAATCTCCTCGGCTGCCCAACATGGAGCTCAGGTTGATGGGAATTGGAGAAAAACTTCACAGAATAAAATGTGACAGTCTGTAACATACACAAGTCGCAAGCAACGTACAGCAATAACAAGTAAATGTTAACAAACAGAGTGAAAGAGAGAAAGAGAAAAAAGAGAGAAATGTGAACATGTAAAAGAATTAAGATTCCTATATAACAACTTCATATTAGTTACCCCAATATTCTAAGGCCATTAAAATCAATATCTTTATCTAGGTATCTTTATTTTTTATTTATTTATTTATTTTTTTAGTTTCCTGATTTTTATATTACTGCATATTTTGAAAATTGTTATGAAGTTCTTCTGAGTAGATCATACTGAAGGACTTTATACTGGCACAAGAGCAGAATTTAGTATGCTACATGAATTATGCAGAATCCTTCCAACCCAACCTACCTCTTCAACATTTACTCACCACCGTGTCGACCTGGGTCCCTCCAGGAAGCCGTGTCCCCCAGGAAAGGCACTCCAGTGACAGTGGTGACCGTCTCTCCCAGTACTAACTTGGCCAACATAGTAACATCACTCCCAGAGAATATCACCCTTGACAGGTACTACTTCTTGAAGTGAGGTGACAGTATGTTGGCTGCCTACCCACTGGTACTGCTAGAGAAGTACAGGAGCTCTAGGAAAGTCAATCCAGCGCATCTTGCTATTTACAGGCATTATTAGATATGTGCTTAATGCAGTGCTGAGAACGGTTGCTTCTGGAAATCCTGCATTGCAAAGAGCTCTGGAAGATCCTTCCTAGTTTGATCCTGATCCTTCTGGGAGTTTACTTTTATCTACCCTGAGCATCTGAGAGTCTCACTAACACCAGGGGGGTCATTGACAGGTCAGGTAGAGGTTGCAGGAAAATGCAGTCAGGTGAGTCATGTTACCATCTTATATTACTTTTCTGACTGAGAATACAGTATGATGATCTATACAGTATGGAAGGCGTCTGAGACATGTAATGTGGATGAATGAATACAAAGAACAATGACAGCAGGAATGGTAAAGTGCTTGTTATTTCGGCTTTGTGCTTATAAACAGACAAGCAAGTAAACAAAAGGCTCGGAGAAAATATCCAGCAAGTATAGTCCAAGAGGGATACAAGCAAGTGGAGTGGGCACAGAACTGGGACCTCATACCCTACATCTCTTTGCCCCTGGACTTTTGTAGTAAAAAGTATGTGATCTAGTGTGTTTAATTGCACTGAAGCAGAAATGCACTTGTTGCACAGAGGTGCCTTTACTTTTATCTGTCCTGCAAACACCAACCATACTCATTCCAGCAGAAGGAAGAGATGTCAAGAGTATCTCCTTCATATTCCAGGAATGCATTCTGCACTGGATGGCATGGGAGCCATGTGCTTGAGAAAGAGGATTTACCATATTTCTATCTGCTTTGTGCTGGAGGATTGGCCCAGGTTGGCCTCATTTAGCTGAAGTGCTTGTATCTGTGTTTTCCCATGACTAAAAGTGCTTTGTGCTCATTAGGTTATTAAGGCATGAAAACTCCTAAAATTTTTGATTTAGTTTTGCAATTGTTTTTTAGCTTGGTGCAGTCCTGTCCCTAAATGCACTCAGCCCTGGCTCTGGCCCACAGGTTTTGTGTGGGGAGATCGTCAAATTTTAGATTTTTTTTTCCATGTCTCACCTAGAGAAAAGCAGGAAACATAAAGCACTGTGCTTGAATACATAGCTCCTCCTCTTTTTTTTTCAAATTACCTGGCATAGTGGATGTTATTTTTCACTCACATTCTAAAGTCAACAGTAGTACAAGTGACACCAACCGGTTTTATCTCTACAGGAAGTGACAGATGAATAATTGTACAACAAGGTATTACATTATATTAGTTATATATTCTGCTTTACATATGACACCCAGCTGTGAGATTGAAGGAATGCCACATGGGGCAGGGGGCAAGGAATAGATCCAAAGTGCTTCCACAGAACTGTAGGCACTTAACTGAGAATATTGAGTTAGAGCTGCAGTCACCTGTGATCTCTTATGGAGAAAGGCACCACCCTTATGACCAGAGGACAACTCAGGTCATAAATATGTGGATTACTCTTGGAGGATGCCTGATTCTTCTTCCAGAAAAAGGGGGACCTCAGACAAATGAAACTTAAGTTAGATGAGAATAACTGAGTGTTATTCGTTTTCTTTTGAGCTGTTAGCAATTTCTCCATTAGATCCCAAAGACTCCATCGTCAGTGATATCAAGATGTGATCATTACCTCATTTGCTATTTTGGAGCGAGGAGTTTTGGATTTTAAAGACTAGGAAGGCTAAGTATAGTGAGGAAAGAAAAAACACCTCCCTATTGCCTTTTCCATTGCCTTTTTTGTATTTTTTTATGTCCAACACATCTAAACACTTGAGCTTTTTGAGCTCAAACAGACCTAAACTCTTAGCAGTTACTTTGCCATCTACTGTCCATCTTACAGAGACGGGCAAAGGTTTTATGACACTAAAATTAGATGAGACTTTTTTTATAACGTTCAGAGACACTTGATCAGAGAATTTGCTTCCCTGTGGTTTGAAGGACCACCACAGTGGCTACATACCTATGGCTTTAACAATGCTTTGCTCTCCATAAAAGCTACTGAGGTTCACAAACTACAGTGAAATGTTAGGCAGCAGAATGGGCCTCTGACAAGGGCTGCCAAGAGTTCCCAGCTCCCACTGAGCACTGGCACTAGAATTACAGTGCTCAGCACACTTCTGACGTTAGAGCCAGTGTGTTGCACAAGAAATACAGGTTATTTAGGTTATGATGACAGAAGAGATGAAAAATGAAGCCCTGAGAAAAGAGCAGCTCCTTCAGAAAGCATGAGTGATAAAGCTGGAATGGGTAATTCCACATGATTTCTTTAAAAGGAGATCAGCTCTCCCTCGGGAAATTGCATTGAAATAATGGGTTCCTAACATCACAGCATGTTCCATTTCATCTGACCATGGAGTACACTGGAGTCACTGTAACTTTGTAGCTCCCTTCTGTCAGTGATAGACTTGGATTACTTTAACTATTCAGACATCAGGATAGTCTAGGAGTGGATTATTGAAAATTGGCTTTGGGCAGAGAAGTAAAAGAACCACAGAATGTTTTTCTGAAGCAGAAGTCTGTGTTAGTAATGACAGACATTTCCCCTCTCCTCTTAGGTGCCTCAATTCTAGTAATTTTTTTCTGTATTTTACAGCCATGCAATCGATAGAATTTTGCCACCAGTACACTGTGAAAGAGTCTGAACAATATATTTGTATGAAGATAGGATATCTTTAGAGTATAGCTTAAGTGAAGCTGCATGCAGAGGGAATCAGAGAGGTGAGAAATTCTCAATTTGGTCATGTTAAAGTCAGTATAAACCCTTTGTGTGCTGGTGTTGTAAATATATATAGGAAAAGAATAAAATGGTGGGGTAGATCACTGAACAAACCCCAAACAACCCATATCCTTGGCTTATGTATTAGGAATGCCTTCTTTAGACCACTGCTGTGTGACACCAAACAGTACTGTAGGCATCAAATGAAGTTATGAATTCCACTCGTGTTCTAAATTTCTTTTACAGTGTTGGGAAGTTACATTCACTGCTTTATCCAGCGGCAACTCTGAGATGTAACCATGCAGTCAACCTGTCCAGCAGGTGAGCACACAGATCACGTAAGAGAGGGGCTGAGAAGCTGGGCAACGCTTTAAAAACAAAACTGAGAGCTTTTAATATTTGTTTTGCATGTTTTGAAGTCTTCTTAAAAATTTGCACTTTAAAATATTTCACTGTGTACTGAATTAAACTATTATGCCTGTAGGACAGTGTGAGGTTTGGGACAAAAATCATGTTTGAGTGGTTGAAACTGTCTTTTTCTGGGTTTGTTTTTTATTTTTTTTTTTACTTCTGTTATGATACTGCCTGTTGAGAATACTCAAACATTGAGATAAAAGACACTCCAGCACAGCAGACTGTGATTGACTGATGCTTATTTAGTTATATTCAACTTCCTCGACTAAATTAAGCCCCGTGTCAACTGAAAATATTGGGGATTACTTCCATTTTCTCTCTGCTGTCCACTTAGCCTGTTGGGTATTTGATTGCAGTATAGTGATTGTCCTATATAAAATGATGCCAAAATGAGGCCCTGATCTTGAACAGGCCTGGTAAAGAACACTGCAACATAACACTAATCCTTTGATGTGGAGATGCTAGAATTTGGTGGGTGTATGTTAAGTGAGGGGACACATGGTTCTCTATAGTTTGAGATATGCCCAGGTCAAGGATCAGGCCCAGTTCCACCAGGCGCTCTTTAAGCAGCATCTTGAGAATTTATGGGCAGCAGAAACTGTCTTGAAGACAATGTTTCGTAGAGAGGAAATTTCTCCTTTCTTAATGCTGCTGGTGAAAGTCTGCCTGCAGCCCTAGTTCTGCCATCATCTTCTCTGAAATGCCTTTCCTCCCTTCTGCTGCTTTCCCAGCCACCCACTGGTGGGATCAGATGGGATGGAAAACAGGAAGGATTGCTGCAGGAAGGGGAGGTATGGTAGAATGAAACCCTGACTTTCTTTGTATCAGATTAAAATGAAGATCTGTTAATTAAAAGTACCCTCCTGCCAGGTGTAGATTAGCGTAGGATTGAGCTGCTGAGAGTGTTGGGGGCAATAAAAAGATTTAATTCAAATCTGCCAGACTTTAAATTCAAAGTATCTTTGCTTTGCTTGCAAATGACCACAGCATCGTTGGCAGCAGCTGTGCAGCCTGTGGGCGAAGCTCGGCTGTCTGCATGCCTGTGCCAGCAAAGTGCTCCTTATCCTGGGAGGAGGCACCGGGCAGAGCTGAGCTGAGCTCTCGGTAGAGCCCCCTTGGCCCTGAGGGCATGCACTAGGAACAGATGTGAAGTGCTCACTCGGTCATGAGAGAGAGAGTCATGTGTAGAACTACATGCTCAACCCTGCTTGGTGATGTGTTTAATCATTCCACCACAAATAATATGTGGAATTAATAACTTCATGTGATGTCCTTTACACCTGAGCAGCTAAGCAGGCTTTTTGTTTTTTAATAACATACTGGATACAAATCACATGATCTTATGTGACCTAGACACTGTCCCACTGAAGCTTTACAGTTAAAAATTACAAGAAATATGCTGGACAACTTGGGCACTATTTTAGAAAAGTTAGGCATCCATTCTGTGTTGCTAGTGCAATATTAACTAGTTGTTTACAGTTAGATGATGTCAACCAATCTAAAGATTTTCACTGCTTGCAAGTCCCTGTTTTCATATAATGTGCAGGTAATAGTTTCAAGAACAAGTCAGTCCCTGTGAATGCTTCATGTTACAGAAATGAAACTTGACATCCAAGGCAATGCAGATCTTGTCTTAACAGTTTGGTTCTTATCTTAGTATTTTTTGCTTTTCTCCTGCACACATATAGATCTTTCCCTATTTGGAAGCTAAAAGACGCAGGCAATATTTTTTGCTACTAGTGCTGCATAATAATTATCAGAAACAGAACCCCAGCTACAGTGTTACAATTTTGTTAGCTGAGGTGTAAGTGTGCTTTGTTACTTCTTAAAATATATATGCTTGTATATGTATATAAAAATAGTCTCTCTTAATTATTGCAGAAATAGATAAGTTGCTGCTACTATCCATACTTCTTGGATATTGCAGTAACAGCTGAGTTTAGAGCACTGATGGTGGCGAAACAGTTCCACATTGAACCAAAATTACACGTATTCTCAGGATACCAGTGCAGAATTGTACTGAACTTGTAGAGCTCCTGGTCCTCCAGTTCCCAGAGAGGACCAGGGTAGGTAATGGAAGGAATTTTATAAAGCCAGGGATTTCTGAGCTGATTTCACTCTGTAGCTGACTGCTAAAGTACCCCGGATTCTGGCATCTCTTGCACCCTATCATGGGGCAGTTGGCACATTGCTTATGGTAGGAGACACACAATATTGCTGTGCCCTCTTTCCCTCTTGATCTGTGATGCCACAAAAGCATCTGCTTTATGAGGAAGTTTGCTGCTTGAACATGAGCTGTGATAAGCATTTGCAACCTGAGGGGAATGGATGATAAAACCATCGCTTATGTGCGCCAAGGATTGGTACAGTCTATCAGTCACGTGAATTGTGATTGGCCTGTTGCAATGGAAATAGCCTTTAACAGAAACAAAATGAAAGCTATTTACCTTCTGAATGGATTTTACATACTTGCACAGAAGGGAAGAGAAATAAGGAAGGAAGAGAAAAGAGAATAGGAAAGAAGAGAAAGATTCCCACCAGCTCTTCCCCTCCAAAATTAGCATTGGCATTGGTGAAGTCACACACAAAGGAAAGTCTCACTTTCTTTGTGCTTCTCACAATGACATCAACATGCATGGCTATGAGATGACGAGAAAATATCTCACTCACAATGAGTAACAAATCAGAATTTTCTTCAAAGCAAAAAAATGATAACACAAGACCATCATAGGTATATGCTAGCTCTTCCAAAACACCTCTTTTGAACTCTAATGTCAGTTGAGATCACTTGGCTGGCGATCCGTCCTTTCTAATACAACGCAGGGGGATATTCTGAAAAGGGTGGAGAACGTCTACTATGCAACTTGGCTGAAACATCTGCCAAAAATGAAGTTGGCATTGTTTTCAACATGGTTATCTACTTTCAAATTACTCCATAGAATAAATAGTGATATTCCATGGGTAGAGGTAGATTATGGGGTTTAAAAAATCGAATTGGAGCCCCGTAATTTTGTGTGCTATAGGAGTCTCATAGAACTGAGATATTCCCATAATTAACCACTAGCCATGGGATATTATAATATATTCCATGGTGACTAGTATTCTTTCCGTTTCCCTCCCCCCTCCCAGTAGAATTAGTATGGTTAATTTTGCTCTGGTTTCACCTATTGCTAACATGAATCAGTACAATTAAAAATGAGGCAAACACTGTTTAGGCCAAACCAGCCAATAATGACCAGTCAGACCTTTTCCAGTTGGCCTTTGTTGCTAAAAGGTTGAAAGAGCTGTAACTCACCAACCCATACTTGCAAAAGAAGCATGCTTTAGAAAATGTGGTTCAAAACTCTTCATAGTTCTAAATGTTAAATTCTAGTGGAATATTATAGAATAGATTGATTTGCATGCCATGGAATAAACATCCTTACATCTAGTCTTGTCTCAGAGTGAGTCATTTTGCATTAGTGTCAAGAATTTGAGCTGTTGTTCTACTTTGCAGTTAATCATCAGAAAGAGACAGGATTGTCTCATGAATATGCATGATGGCATAGTTGTCCCTTCAACTTACTAGGCACCTAGTTTCTGTAATGAGATGTACAATATCTGCTATTTAAAACAGCTGAAAGGTCCCAAATGGGAACAAATGAGAAAGCATCTGGCTGTTTCGAATTCCAGCCCTGTTTTGTCAGAAAGCTCTGTAATTGCTGAGTACTTGGCTCCTACTCTGCTCTATGAAGCAATCAGCTCTCAGGAGCCTCTGAGATGCATTACACAGTCCAGCAACACAGCTGTAGAACTCTCAAAATTCTTCCACTAGATGTAACAGCTTTCCAAAATATATTGAGACTTGTATGCCCTTAACCAGGACCAAAGTTTGGGCTCCTAGAGCGTGCTCTCATCCTTAGTTTTGCTGATCAGCCTCCACTGTACCATTTGTCCCTGCAACCTAGACTTCACACATATTATTCACTGTGTGATGGTGGGACTAGAATGGATAAATGTGCTACCCATTGCTCTAAGAAAGCAGTCTGGCTGAATCTTAAATCACTACGCGGGATGGAGGTTAACGGTCAGATGGACATTCCTCTATGAGGTTTCCTACCTGCTCTGTTAATTTCTAAAATTTCTTCTTGGGCCAGTGGGCAAGTGTCGCTCTGAGTACTGTGGTGTGGAGAGTTTACGACAGATTTACAATAATTGGGGGATCCCAGCTGGGGTGGCCTCGGGATATGCTTCTTTTTTTTCTTTGGTAGCTTCTGCTTAGCCATAGCTAAGGAGTAATACATTCCGAAATTGTTCACAATGACAGGGACAGGCATGGCAATGGTCAGCACACCAGCAAGAGCGCAGAGGGCCCCCACCAGCATGCCTGACCAAGTCTGAGGATACATGTCTCCGTAGCCCAGGGTCGTCATGGTGACAACAGCCCACCAAAAGCCGATGGGGATATTTTTAAAGTGTGTGTGTTCACTGGCACTAGGGTCATTTGGTTTAGCACCTATTCTCTCGGCATAATAGATCATCGTGGCAAAGATTAAGACGCCCAATGCCAAAAATATGATGAGCAGCAAGAATTCATTTGTGCTGGCACGGAGGGTGTGTCCCAAGACCCGCAACCCGACGAAGTGGCGGGTCAGCTTGAAAATTCGCAGGATTCGCACGAAACGGACTACGCGGAGGAAGCCCAGGACATCCTTAGCAGCTTTGGAAGACAGGCCACTGAGTCCAACCTCTAGATAGAAAGGCAGTATGGCCACAAAGTCAATGATGTTCAAAGAGTTTTTGATAAATTCCACCTTGTTTGGGCAGAAAGTGACTCTCATCAAGAACTCAAATGTAAACCAGACCACACAGACACCTTCGATGTAGGTGAGAAAGGCTTCCGTCTCTGCTTCCCTGTAGTGCCGCACTTGGGTGTCATTCCCGATGAATTCAGTTTCTGTCTTGTTCACAATGGGGTTAAATCTCTCGTGGGTCTCGAGGCAGAAGGTGGTAATGGAGACCAGAATGAAGAACAGGGAGGCAAATGCCACATACTGTGGAAAGAAAGATATGAGAGAATTGTTAAACAATAGGTTAAGTGCAAGGGCTTTGATTCTGAAACATCAGGGAGAGGCAAGAGCTGTATTAAATGTAAATATAATGCCAAGCCTTCTTCCTGCGGGCTTAAGATGCTGAATCTCACCTGCAAAGACAGCCTAACATTCAGCCTGGGAGGTTAAGCAGTATATAAGGACATGCTAAAATCCATTCTTGTACAGAGAGCACTTTAGTCTGAGTGTAAATTTAAGCAAACACTTAAATCTCAGAACTTTCTGTGGGATTTAAGGACATATTGAAATTATACCTTCCTGAACTTGGTCTTCTGTTACTTCCTTGCCTTAAAGAGAGAGCACACCTTCCAGGACAACTGCCAGGCAGTACTTTTCTCAGCATTCTGTCAGCAGCATCGTGGCTGCTCCCAACTTAGTGAGAGCTGTGATATTTCAGATCTCAGAAAGGTGCTAGTAAATACTAGTAGCAGTCTCAGGTGGGCTCTACAGCAAGGAGCAGAGTCCTTGGCATCATCAGACTTTCTTGGCAAACCCCAGACACAGGTTGAGAAGAGTCACATTACCAAACTGAGCTCTCAGGTGCCGCTGTTCTCAGCAACCTTCTCTAGATCTGTTGGCAGTGGAGGATAGAGGAGTAAGGAATAGGTTTCAGGTAAGCCTGTCAGCTGCTTCCAAAGGACACAGATCTATTTGCTTTTACCAGACACAATTTTCTTGAAGAGATTCTCATTACCAGAATTAGATGAATATTTTTTTAAAGAATGTTGGATTACAATTACAATCTGGCCTCGAATGTTCCCAGGGATCACCACCTGGGGTGGGGCATCCACCACCTCTCTGGGAAATCTGTGCTTTTGTTCCACCACCTTCATTGTAAAAAAACCTCTTCTAGTATGAATCTTCCCTCATTTACTTTAAAGCCATTACACTGGGTCCTGTCACAACAGGACTTACTAAAAGTCTGCATCTTTCTTATGAGCACCCTTTAAGTATTGACAGGGAGACCTTGTTGACAGCAATAAGGTCTCCCTGGAGAAATCTATTCTTCAGGCTGATCAATGCCAGCTTTCTTAGCTTTTCTCAGTCCTTCCTCAGCCTAAAGGAGGTCTCTTGGTTGTATTCCATGATTGAGGGATACAGTCGTCAGGCCAGAATTTGCAAGTCTTGTAACCACAGTTGCCCTGCTCAATCCTCCTTTAGTCAATTAAGTAATTTGCATATATCTAAGTCTCTTTGCATGTTGGAGTAGTATGGTCATGGTAATACCTCTTGCCATTCCACTCTCTACATCTGTTATCTTCTTGTTTGTCTTGTGTGTCACCTTGACAAGAGATGTCATGTAAGGTATTTCCCTGTCTTTATGAGCGTGAGCAACTGTGATAATAAAAATATTATCAAATACTCTTTTAGTTCCTGGTTACTCACACTGTTCCTTTTTCAGCAGTGGAGTCAACACAGGGGCTAAAAAATCTAGTTTCTTCTGTGTGTTGCCAGTGAATGCAGTGCAATAATCTGAACAAAACAGCTGCCAAAGGAACAGGCCCATTAAAAATAACCTATGCTTCAAACTATCAAAACTCTCCTGCAATCAAGAAGTTCCTCCTGTCTGCCCTCCTGGCTAGACCTAGTGCAGAATTACACTTGACCTTCTATATTAGCAAACAAAGTCAAAAGCATGGATTTGCCACAGTTTGAGGCGAACGATTTAATAAAATGGAAGAGAATGAAATCACAAAATCATTTCGGTTGGAAGGGCCCTCTGGAGGTTGTTTGGTACAAAGCTGGACCAGGTTGCTCTTGCCTAGTCCAGGTCTGAGTATCTCCAAGGCTGGAGATCCCACAGCCCCTCTGGGCAGCCTATGCCTGTGTTAGGCCAGTGAGAGCAAATAAGCTTGAAAGGATACAGAAGCAAACAGACTCTTCTGCTTTTCAAATTCAGCTTTGTTGCCAAAGAGATCAGAACCATTGTCACAGATTTAAAAAATAAAGCAATATTTTCCCCTAAACGCTTCAGGTTCTTATAGCACCGTTATGTGAGGTTCTACTATACATGCTGATATGTGCTTAAATCAGTGCCTAATATATGTGGGAGATAAAAAATATGAAGATTAGGGAAACTGAGAAGCAGGATTTTGGGCATGTTTTTTATCAGATTCTCCTGTTAGACAGGGAAATTTCTCCATGCACTATTTCTTTGTCTGTAAAATAGGTGGTGTTCATGATGTGCTTTGTGATCCTATATAAATGTGTGCAGGTTCTGTATGCTTTTATCTAAATGTTACTGGCTTCAATATATCAACAGTCTTCCTGAAAAATCAGCTGAAGACTTTTAAGTGGTCAAAGCACTTTTGTGTGCCATATGAATAACACTCAGAGATTAATTGTCTGCGTATGAGTAAAATGAGTAACCAAAAGCATCTTGCACCAAGCAGTCAGGAAGATGCTCCGAGCAGCCTGAGCATGTCTGCTGTATGCCAGCCTGGGGCAGATTGTTGCACAGAGCCCTGTTAATTCAGGCTAGGAAGTGTTGCCGCTTCCTTAAGACAGGTAGCACTCACAGGTGAGAAGGAGAGAGGGGAATAAAACCATTTTAAGGGTTTGTGAAGATGGCCTCTTTATCCTGACTCCAAATGCAATCCTCTTCTTGGTGTATACAAATACATCTCCTGAGTGAGTTTTTCCTGCTTAGGACAACCTTCAGGCTGACCTTGCACAGAAAGTATCTTGAAACTGATGTTTTGCTGTATTAAAGAGAACAAATAACCAATTCTGACCAGGCATTAAGTTTTCTGCAGTGGTACAGGTTGGCAGTGCTATTGGTAGAGAACATCACATCCATGATCTCTTTCGTGGTTAGCACTTGTGTGCTCACACCTTGACTTCAGAGGTTAATGGAGAGCTTTTAGTTTCCACTTCAGCAGAGCAGGAAGCATCTCCTAAATGAGTGTGAAGTGTCTGTTTCCTCCAACCTGGATTTAACAGCATCCTTTCCCAGGGATGGGTATGTTTTTGTAGGCTTTGTGGCTTTGAAAGCATGAGTCGGCTTTCAAGATTTCATAAAACTATGTCTGAGTAATGGTATTGACAGGAAGAATCCCAGTATTTTTCTCCTATTTAACTTTTTTCCAATTTAAGTGCAGAAATGCCTTAAAGTCAGGCCTGACAATTTGTTCACTGGCATCCATGTCTGATAGATTTATCACCTGCAGCTTCTTGGAACACAGGAATTTAGCAGCTTACCGCAAGTCTCACTGGCACAGATTTATGTTTGTGATCCCCAGTTCGTACTGCTCTCACCCATTCTTTCTTCTGAGTATTTTTCTTTGTTAATTATCTGAGATTTAGCAAACTGTAAGCATGATCTAATAGCACAAAAATTGGTGAGTAGGCTTTTCTAGGCAGACCACCATTAATTTTTGCCAAAGGTATCAATAAAAAGAGTTCTCTCTGGCCCACCATCAGAAGCCCACTGTGCCTAACATGATAACTTGTCAAATCCAGAGATGGGCAGTGCTGATAAAATCTGGTGAAGACTATGGGACTCATATGTGTTCCATTGCCTTTGAAAATAAGTCTGTCTCTTTTTATTTCACTAATAATGTTCTGAAAACTAATCAAACCAATGGATTGCTCTTGTATAATTTAGTACTTCTTAATCTTCTTTCTCCTTAAATTTTACAACTATTTCTCTTCCTAGGATCTGAATAGGCTGAGGGAAAGCAGTGAGGATTTAAGAAGTGATGTCACATGCTGTTGAGTTGCATAATGTCATCTAAAATTTTCTATAATTAAAAAATATACCTAGGTGAAGTGTTTGAAGTGATCAAACTCTTTTATTTGCTTTGACATGTGAATGATTTCTATTTCACTAGAAATGCTGCTGCTATAGCTTTTTTTTTTGGCTCTAATACCAACAAAGAAAAATCTCAGATTGTCCAAAACCACAAAGGCCATAAGCAACGGCGGAGAGGAGATTTAACAGGTGGAGATTTGGATTAAAATGTAAGTTACATTAAAATGTTTTCATTCTGGAGAGAGAAGAAATTACACTCCTGCATAATTTCTCTTAGTACCGGCTACATTTCAATAAGTTTATTTTGAAAGAGTCTAAAAAGTGTCATGCCCCTAAGTGGAGAATTTCATAACCTAATTTATATTGTCTCTGATTCGTTCTATCTATCTATCTATCTATCTATCTATCTATCTATCTATCTATCTTTCTCCCTGCCTTATGTCTAACCCAGCCATTTTTGCCAGTGCAGTGGGAATATGAAGTACCAGTTAATTCATAACAGTAGTGTTTCATATCAACTTTGCATGGCTGTAAAAAGAGCAAGTAACGGAATCAGACGTAGCCACTCATGAATAATTAGCCAGCATCTTTCTACTCAGCATGGAAAGAAAACAAAAGCCCAAGAGCCTTAAAACCCCCAATAAACCTTCTAATACATGAGGATTTAGAGGCTAGGCTTAGATAAAAGGTCTGAGTATTGGACCAGACAGTATTAAATGTACAGGTTTTGCTGTTTACTTCTGGGAGTAGTTTTCTAATACAGCAGTTTACTTTGCATGTCTAAGATAGTTC
>WAAG01004539.1:36850-46925 GCA_013390105.1 Tichodroma muraria
CTGGTAGTGAGAACTAAATGGGAACAGTATGGTGGGACAAGGAGTGTTTCATATTGCTCAGCAATGGCTCAGTGGGAAATTCTTAACATATATAGATTCCTGATCCAAAAGGGCCCCAAGACTCCTGCAACTGAGTATATGAGACAGAGCAGAAGGAGCTGTAAGTGTGAAAGTGAGCCTTCCATCTCCGAGGGACTGCAGAAACGTATGCTTGATAGGGACCCTCAAAATTCTCATTTCCCTGTCCCAAAGCACAGTCTTTGATCAATCTTGAAAGATGGCTACACTGACTGTTGTAGTGTAGCTGAGGATCTCTACTGGTGAATATAATAGAAATTCAGCAGGAAATTTATTCCAGTACTTCACCATTTTTTATCTATATTTTTTTCTTCTTAATGCCTAACCTAAATCCTCTTCATCTTAAGCTTTTTCACTTTTGTCCTATCCATCACAGACAACTAAGCATTTAGAAATTTTTGGGTGTTTTCTTTCTTTTGTAAGCTAACAACCACTAAGCATTCAAACATCCCATGAGTTCCAGACATCTGTTTTCATATGCTCATCCTTTTGCTGCGTAAATTCAATATAACTATTAATCTCATTTTCAGGTGATGCCACACACTTTTATGCTGTCAGTTCTGTCAAAAGCTTTAGGATTAAAGAAGCTGATGTAATGTCTCATACATGGAACATAAACTAACACACGGCAAAAGAAACCAGAGAACTTTAATTCCCCATTAATACTAGGAGTTTCAGTCTTTTTCTGTTGGGAACATTTTTGGACTCTGCGCAGTTTCTGTGTTGAACTGAAACGGAGAGCTTTGTAGCAATGAATGGTGGTGGTGGTAGGATTTTCAGGATCTCACCTCACACCTTTGTTCTGGATTTATCTCCTGAGAAAATCACACTTCCTTCCTCTCTAACTTGATGCTGGTCTATTTTTTTCCCTTTTTGTTATAGCTTCTGCACTGTGACTTGCCCAAAGGTGGCTTAATTCATATGCTTATGCTTATATGGTGTGCAGCCATATAATGCTCAAATCTACTTTTGAAGTGGTGCTCTAAGCCTTTCATAGAGCTGAAGACATTGTTTCTGCAGCCTTTTGGAGTCCACCCTCAGTGAGGTTTGATTCACCAACCTCAGGTTCATAGCAGCCCCCAGGAATGAAATTGTCACAGGTATGAAGGAGGCAGAGGGTGCTCAGTGATCTCCAGCTCCTTTAGAAAGGGCATGCCCTGCTTACTTACCTTTTTTTGCAAGAGAAAACCCTCCAGTGAGTGGGAGTATTGAGTGCAGAAGGCCATAAGGAAACCCCCCTGAAACACAAGAGGCTTTGCCCAGAATGTAGAACTCTTTAACCTAACATGTAAGGCCGACTTTTCTCCCTGTGGCTCTTAAGGCAAGGTATTTGGTGTGTGTTCCAGATCACGTTTGTGTGCAGACAATAACGCTTCTGCTTAAAGACAAATTAAAATGAGTACTTGTCCAACCTTTTGTAGTTTCCCGTGTGGGCAGGCTGGCTACATAACTAGCCTTGGACAAGGTGTGAGATCTGTCTGCACACCTTCCACACACATTCACACAGAGCTGCTGGGATGTGGCAGGCTGTAGGGTGGTGCTGGCAGCTCCTACGTTGGATGAAGTGGAAGGTCCAGAATGCATCAAGCCCCAAAGGTAAGCAGGTTGTGTCTGCAGTGGGATCCTTAATCCAATTTCT
Organism: Tichodroma muraria; assembly: GCA_013390105.1. Classification (NCBI taxonomy): domain Eukaryota; kingdom Metazoa; phylum Chordata; class Aves; order Passeriformes; family Sittidae; genus Tichodroma; species Tichodroma muraria. The sequence continues at coordinate 38,568 of WAAG01004539.1, forward strand.
CTTCCAAAGCGATACTATAGCAAAAACTAATTATGATAGAATTCCTCTACAGACCAACTTATTTCATATTTGACCATGGATTTTGAAACCTAAGTTTCTGACTGTGGGATATGTTCCAAAGAGATTTAAATTCTGGGAGCAGCTGAATGTTTACCCTCTGATAGCTGAGTTTAGCACCTCAGAACAGAGGCACTCAAAATAACTCTTCACCCTGGAAAACTGGAAGCCCTGGGATTGCTATAGAGCCAGTAAATGTTGAGCTCAGGATTTCCTGTTTTAACTGCATTTCATGTGGATGGATGTCACTGATGCTGTATTCCCTGAAAAGCCAGAGTCCTTAACAAGGTGGCTAAAAATAAGGATGTTAAATCTCAGGCATTTCTATGACTGCTTCATTTTGGATAATTTCACGTCATTCAGAGAAGCCATTTATTAATATTTTTTTCCAGATTAGGACTAGCAGTGTGCGGTAGGCTCCTATGTGTTTCCTTCTCATATTGTTTGCTTAGCTTAATCCACAGCTACCAGTTTTTGCTTTTAAAGCATTATGACCATAGTTCTTTCCTACCTTTGGGTAGCGTGTAGCACGAAGGTCCTGTTAAGCTCCTAGATGGCCTAAATATGTTACTAAATATTGAGACCTTTTTGTGCCTTTTCTCTACAAAACCTAAATATCAAATACCAACATTATTATATAACTATATAAAAGTATATCCACGTTATTTATAATTGCAACCATTACAAACCAAAAAGAAAATCCAAAACCTATTAAAAAAAATTAGACAGCATTTTGGAAAGCAGAGGATGTTTTCATTCCCTAGTTAGGCAGAGGCTCTTGCACAGCTTAATGTGTGCAAGGATAATGCACAGGAAGGGAACATACAAAATTTCCACTGACAGCAATCTTTGTCAATACTGGGTTTTGGCTGGCTGTGAGCCATCTTAGATATCCAAATTAGTGACAACATATCTTATAAAACTGGGTTGGTAGCTCTTTTAGGCAACTTTCAAAATAGTCTTTGTCATATAAGAAAGATGGGGATGAATGTTTGAGCAGGGCCTGTTGCAATTACATGAGAGTTAATGGTTTTAAACTAAACGAGGGAATCAGGCTTAGATATAAGCAAGAAGTTTTTTCATTATGAGACTGGTGAAACACCAGAACAGGCTGCCCAGAGAGGTTGCAAATGTCCCATCCCTGGAAATATTCAAGGTCAGGTTAGATAGGGCTCTGAGCTACCTGACAGAGTTGAAGATGTCCCTGCGCATTGCAGAGTGTTGGACCAGATCCCCTTTAAAAGTCGTTCCAGCCTAAAGGATTCTGTAGTGTCTCTGTTGACCCAGATCAGCGAGATTGAGGGTATTTTTTTCAAGATCAGTTCTCCTGTCTCTCTGAAAAAGAAAATATTTACTCCTGTGTTTCTGTGACTCCACTCTTCAATGTGTCAGCAGTAAGCAACAGGAGCCGTAAGCAAGCCAGTTGGTGCCAGTGTCCTGTATGGGCAGTCACACACTTTGTTTCCCCAGTAATTTTAAAATTCTTTTTCTAACATCTCATGGAAAACAGCCCGTTTCAGCTTTGGTGAGATTCCACTGTTTTGTGGGCAAGTATAGATGTGATATTTACGGAAAGCATAACATACAACCCAGACTCACGAGGGCATCTGCCATGGCACGAACTGCCACCGTGGTAAGTGACGCAGGGCAGTTAGAGCACATTGCCACCCCCTTGCTGTCAGCACCATCCTGATTTCAAGGAGAAATTTATTTTCATATCCTTTCTTTCCATACTATAATATCTCCTCCTACTGTACCCAATCTAGCCACAGTAGTGGCCTACAGACATGCAGAAACTCTGTCCTTACAAGGAGGAGAGCAATGAAAAAACCTTATCTTTGTTGTTATGTTTCTAGGGCTAAATTGGTGAGTCACATCTAGCACCTGTGACACCAATCCTGCTATCAGCTACACGTGGTGATCACTGCTCCCATAAGCTAGTTCAGTGTTGGCAGCTGTGGAGACCTTGCAGAGGGAGGATTTCCAGGGGTAGTGCTGCAGAGCTGATTGCTTGGCGTTGTCAAAAGGGCTCCCAACAGCCCTTGGCTCTCACTCTCTCATCTGGTGCTGCACTAGGTACACCTCTCTGTTAACCCCTCTCAGCTGGGGCTACAAAAGGCTCACGAGGAGCCCTTTGAACCTCCTGCACTTACACCTCCTGGGAGGTGTATTGCATAAGCAACAAGCAAGCATCTAAGACCAAACTCTTGTACAGTCAAGGTCAAAAGAAAGATGGAAATATTCAGAAAGTATCACAAGGTAAGTCATAGCCTAAACCTAGAGAAAATTTGCTTTCCTCACAAGGTAAAAGGAATGTACAGTATTCTAAAATGTTCGCTCGCAATATTATGCAACTGTGTTTAGCTTGTGTACTGCAGTACCCACAACATCTTGTTGGATAATAGGTTCCTCTCATCTATTATTGTTTACTGTCTTCTGGTTGTATCATCTATAGTGCATTTTCATTTCTCAGGTTTATTCAAGTTCACATGCAGTTACAACGCTAAGTACGGTTGAAGAACCAACTCAGTTTCTGAATTCTAACCTCAGACATAAAGGAAGTATCTTTCATTTGAAATAGCTCTGTTTGAATATTATGCATCTACAAAGAATCCAAAACACTCTATAGCATTTAACAGTGTGGAACTCTGCACCTTGGAAGTGCTGTTGAAATGTTAATGTAGATATCAATCTCTGCAACTGTTTTATAAGGCAAAACAAGTAGCTACTACTTCTGTCCCATGGACAAGATGATTGTGTTTGGAGCCTGTTTCTCAAGTATGGTGTTTTAACTTTGACTACACAACTACCAGTATTGAGATCTTGATTGGGATAAATTTGGGGGATAGTGTTCAAAATCTGTATCTTTATATCAAAACTTGCCCAGGGGTGGATAAAGTGTGAAATTTGGAGTGCTGGGCTGTTATTAGGGTGCTGTGCCTGTTGGCCAAGATATGGTCCCCCAGAACATGTGTTTGCAGAGTTCAAAGCTGTCTGGTTGCAAAATTACAGCTCGACCCTTGAGCCATGTTCTTTTCACTTTGCAGTGCAGCGAGTCCAACACACAGCAAATGTATGTTGGGGGTTTAAAGAATGGGGAGTCAGCACTCAGATCTGTGTAGGCTCTTAGAGTTTTGTTCTTTGTGCCACCCTGTGACATCCTGTGACTGTGGAAATGGCCACTCGGGGTTAAGAAAAGGGTGAAAACATTTCCACTGCCATTTCTACTGTATTCAATACTTTGTCGACTTTGAAGTCCTCAACACTATAATATCTCATAAGAAATCTTATCAGTTATTTTACTATGATCAGACTGACGGTTTATTAAAATTTAGCCCTTCAGGAGATTTTGGTTTGGAGACTTAATAACTGTGAATCACCAGAAATCACTAATCACTTCGGGAAATCTTCCCTAGCAAGTGTCTATATAATAGGCACAAAACTGCATAAAAATTTAAGGGAAAGTGAGAGGGGATTGGGGGTGAAGTTGGAGAAGAGAGGAGAAAGGCAGGACTTGTGTTCAAGCCAGGTGTTTTGTTAGCAAACAAGGATGAAAAATAGTGTTCACCCCCAAGGGCTTATTTCAATCACTCCATTTCTAATTCTTAAGTGATTTGTGGCACTTGTGTGCTGCCATAAGCCTGCTTATAAAACCAGCTATGTGCAATTGAATGTTGTGGGAGAACACAAAAAACTGTTTCCTAGGGAAGGAAGGGTAAAGGTGATTTTAAAATATAAAGCTAGTTGGGAATCAAAAGATGTGCAAATCAAAGCTTGTGATTACTAATAAAAAAAAATATTTCTTAATCAGAATTTGAAGTGGTTTTATATTTAACTTGCAGTATAACCTCAATGAGGTGAAAGAGGCATTGTGACTTCTTCCTTGAATGCCCTGTGCTTCAGATTAAGGCAATTTTCTGGAAAGATGGAAAAACCTTTTCCCGTCTTGATGCATTAGGTGCAAGCAACTTCCCTAAACAGATTACTTACAGTTTAGCAACATAAATGCCACTCTAACCTCAGGATAATTCTGAGGACACTGATTTGAGTGCAGTAAATGGTTTCCTCCATAAAACCATCTTTTCCAGACACAGGAAGCACATCTCAGGTGCTGATGGGAGCCTGGGGAGGTGAATGCACTCCCTATTGCCACTTCATCTGCCTCAGAATCCAGGATTTCGGACCCTTTTCCCCATATCTCATTAAGCAATCCAGGCAGCTGCCTGTTTGTTACAGGAGAGCTTTGATACACAGAGAATTTGCAATGTGGTAGGAGTCCATTTCTGCACCACTTCTCCTTTGAGCAGCAGAGCTGGGTTTTGGTGTGAAATGTTGAGCTGAGTATGTGATGATCAAGCTCTTCATAATCCAAGATTGTGGATTCTCCGATCTAAGCTCTTTATAACACGGTGTCTCACTAAGGTAAAGATTTGCAGCAGAAAAATTAGCTTATCTTTAACCTGGCATTGTGGGTTGATAAAATTTGCATTTTGCAGACCTTTTGTCTCAGTGCAAATGTTGGCAGAGTACTAGGATTTCTTTTTTTTTGTTTTTTTTTTTAAATTCCTTTTCAAAATAGTCACAAAAGTTAGGGAGGGAGGAATTGCCAACCGTATTTTAAAGGAGCTGTAGCCATGGTAACTGAGGTACCATGGTAACAAATGCAGCTCGACTGCCTTGCTGCAAAGCCAGACAAATCTACTCACGATCTGTTGATTTTAAGATGATTTATAAATTCTTGAGCTATTTTAGGCACTTAAATCCATAAATCAAAATGTCTGCTAAAACGACCAATAAACTGTACTATTTATGAAATTTTCACCCCATTCTTATTTCACCAACTGGGTTTTTCCCCCCTATCAATGTATCTAGGCTTTTTCCAGTCCTAGTTTTTCCTATTTATTGTTTAGAAAATGGATCTTTCATCAGAAACAGATGATTCATATTGCTGCTTGTAAATCTCATTTATTTGAGAAATTCTAGCCCCCTCCCATACCTCCCCTGCTCAGTCCTACGGTCTCTAAATGGAGCTTTATGTACTTCTGCCCTGAAACAACAAAATATGCTCTGATAAAAATTTGCTAATGAATTAAATCAATACAATTTGGAATGAGTTCCATCTCAAACAATCAATACAGGCCCAGTGATGTACAACAGGCAGGCAGGTAAATTGGTCTAAATAAATTTACAATTGATTTTACTTTTAAAACCAAATTAGGACACTTACAGTCTTACCAAATAAGATCAACTGCAACTTATGCAAACAAGAGTATTCCTGGTTTTGTCTTTTTTTAATACTAGTAGTGAACCTGTTACTTTTTAAAGCTCAGTAACTTTTATTCCTGCGGTGATATGCACAATTTCTTGGCCCAAAAGCATGGGTTGGCTGTTATTAAAGCAGGTCATGTTTATTCATTTCTCAGATTGTTTTCGCTAGTAACTTGTGGTAGCCTCTGCTTGTAAATGAGCACTAAAGGATTGCATAATTCAGTGTAAATTATGTAACAGGTTTGCACTCCTGTGTCCTGGTATGGATGTGTATGAGGGCCAGGACCTGCTTCTAAAGGCATTGCTGGCTTGGGTGGGTGCACCAGTACCATGTGCCTTTGTTTCCCTCTTCCCCATCCGAATTCCCCACTTTGCCACTGGCTCGTGTGCCCAAGGAAGTGTAGACCCTGGAAGGAGAATGCTTTTTGTCCAGGTGGGGCATTGTGCTGTGTCTACACTGCTTGATGCTGGCAGCAGGAAGTCCAGAGCCATGCAGTCCAAGATCATCAGAGCTGCGCGGGCATAGAGGGCTTGGATCTGGAAGGAGCATAGCTGTGACAGTCTGCCCAAGTCTGCAGGATCTGCGTTCCTAATCTGCTAATTTGGAGGTATTTCCCCTGCACTGATGACTCATTCAGAGACATGCGGCAGGCAAATCACTGGGAGGGGAGCGAAACGTAGCTCTTCAGAAATATGCAGTGCCTGCTGCATTCATTTCTTGTGTCTCTAGCCATGATTTTCAACAGTTACGCAAAGCTTACAGTCTGAAACTGAGTAAAAAGTCTGAAAAGCTGACTTGTAGAAAGTTCTCTCAGGTCTGCTAATTTTAAGTAGTGGTGTCAGCAATGCTATAAGATTGACAAGGTTAAGAAGCTGCCTTTAAAACCCCATAGATATTTAGGCAGATATCTTGGGATTTTACTCTGGGTTTTAAAGGTGCTTATTTTCCCTGAACAACATGTGCTTGCTCAAGAGCATGGTGTTGCAGTGCTCTTCTAGTGTAATGACCGTTAGCAGTTGTTCTCCTTGCTCAGAAAATCCTATTAATCCTTCACATGCATAAACAGCTCACATTAGTATTAAAGACGAGTATTGAATCAGAGTTACTAGGTGGTGTTTACCCCTAGGATTTTAGCATATCAGATGCGACATCATTCTTACAAATCTTGGGAGTGAGAAATACCAAAAGGTGTATTTGTACAACCTGCTGCAACTCTAAGGACCTTCCAGAGTTATTCAGGATATTATAAGGGATTAATTTCACTTCCTTTAAAGGAGAATTCCAGAGTGAAATAATTTAATTCAGTTCTTTTTTAGCCTCATCACGCTTTCATTCCATTATTCCTATTTACGTGCTGCTTAGTTTTGCTTGACCTTTTCTTTGGTCAAAGTGCCCTTCAGATTGTTGCAAGCTACATTTTTGCCTCTCTAGTCTGTTGCTTAGCAGAGATGGGAATATTGGGTTGGTTCAATCTGTCTCCTTAGTTTCTGCTATTCCAGCTTGCAGAGGTGTCTTTTGATTTTAGCGATGATTGCCTAAAAAATGAGTGGGAATGCTGGGATCTCTTCAAAGTTCAGTTTAGACTGTAATGGTTTTATTTTCAATATTAACCCTTAAAGGTTATTGTTTTTATTGATGGGGATAATGAGATCTTGCACAGACCTGTTTAAATTAATAGAATGTGGTAAGGGTTTTATTTTTCAATACCTCAGTTAAAAAAAAATCTAATAAGTTTGCCGGTTTGTCTGCCTTTCTAACCTACTCAACAAGAGCTCAAGTACAAGATGTTCCTGTCTGTAGCAAGTGACAGATTCACTGCACTCACCCAGCCCTCCCCTCCCTGCCAGTCAGGGAACTGTATCGAGATAGTCGAGCTGCCTGAACATAAAGAATATCTAGAGCAACTCTCTGGCTTGTGGATGCAAGAAACACAATGCAATGCATTTATTACAGTGTCATGCTCTTCTAAGTGGATTTGGATCTCTGACTGGCTCTTTGGGATTACATATTTTCAACACTGACTGGAGTGTTTCTCTTCCCAGCTCTCACTTGGGTTTCATGGTAGCCACGTGGGTGAACTTTGCTTGGGAGATGTTTGGAAAATGGCCTGGTTTCATTAATCTCATGGGCCAGGAAACCTGGATATGCCATGGTCATTAATGCTATGGCTAAAATAGAAGGTAATGGGATCAAAATGAGGAAGCAGAGAGGTTATTTTGTAACACCTGCCTTTGTATTTTTCAAAAAACCCCCATGTAGTGGAAGGTGATATGTCAGCAGTTTTGAAAAAGAGAGACTGACTAACTCCTGATCTCCTGCAGAATGGCAACATTGGAATTTGCTTTCATGCCAGACACAATGAATTTCATAACTGTTGATTTTTCTAAGTTATCAATGGCTGTTGGGCTGACTTTAGGCCATGATCTTGCAAGTAGAAATTCTGGTAGAGCCTCTGGTTTATCACAAACATCTAGCATTTAACAAAAGTGCTGGGGGTGGAAAAGAAGGTGCAGAATTCAAGTGTTTTAGCTAATGGTGATGAATGGTGGCTGTGAGAGCTAAAAAACTCCCCTTCTTGTTGAGCTGTAAGTAGATGATCTCAGTCTCCAGTGCAGTCAGACTCTGCTTGGCATTGCCTTGTCTGCCTTATTTTGACTGTCTTACCCCCTTACCTTTATTAGATTTGTATGTGCAGTCAGTTTCTGCATTCTGGAATCCCTTTCTCATCTGTGCCCATGTATGAAAGGGTTGCAGTAGTTGTTTTTAGGACCTTCTGCTATTTCAAATACAAAAATAGACTGAAGTCTTCTGAAAAGGGAATAAATTCTTCTCATGCTACCAGGGACATGCTCTCCACATTCTGAAAAAGATTACTATTGTTTGGAAGCAAAGAAATACAAAATGGGCAGAAGTTGGTGTGCCTAAATGGATTATAATGGGTAGCTTTAGAATAAGACATCTCTTTCATCCTAGCTAATGAATTGACAGAAGCGGTTGTTGTGTTTTTCTGACAGCCTTTTTTTTTTTTTTTT
>WAAG01004540.1:1872-14083 GCA_013390105.1 Tichodroma muraria
GAGACATCAATTCCCCCTCAGATCATTCTGAATCTTCACACTAAAATCTGTGTTTTGATTCTGGCCTGAATATTCAGAGGCATTCATTAACCCACGTAATTTCATAAATCTGAATGGTTTAATGGATTTCAACATTTCTGAGAGCAGCACTTAACTAGGCTGCTCATTTTCAGGGGTGTAAGTATCAATGTAGATTATCTTTATGTAGCCAGAATTGAAAATTTTGCTATCGGTCATTTCATGTTAATAATGCCGGAGTACTTCACAGAATGTTCTTCCCACATTGTCACGGAAGACACAAAATGCTCTGGAGACTTTAAATGTCTTTAAACCAGCCCAGCACATAGTAGGAACCTTTGTCAACCATGTGCTGCTTGCTGAAATGCAAACAGCTGGGTTTCCAATGCCGAGTTCAGTTACTAGACCTTAGGTGTGTGTTCAGGTTTTATTTCTGAGGGAGAAGCCTTGTTCCTTGGATGTGCAGAGGGAACAGCAGCACTGTATCCGGCCTAACACCCGTTCCCAGTTGAGAAGTGTGCAGCCCACATGGCATTGCAAACCTCTGCGCCAAAGCCTTGGAAAAATAGAAGATGGACAACATTCACTACCTTACTTTCACTCATATCCCTTTTGTTCTGCTCCTCCAGCTTGAACGGGAACCTGATAAGCCAAGAAGAGGCCAAAGCTTTTGAAAATGAAGAGCGGATCATTTGCTTTTGAATGTGATAAGCCAAGAAGAGGCCAAAGCTTTTGAAAATGAAGAGCGGATCATTTGCTTTTGAATGAGGCTTTCCCATTTTGCCAAGTTGGTGTTAACAAAGTACTCCTACACTGGGACTGCAGAGTTTATAAAGGCATAAATCTGCAGTGCTCGTGGCAGGAGAGAGATACACAATAAGCTGCCTTTTTATGAACACACTGCACTCCCTCAGCTCCATCCCTTACCCTGCCTGTTATTCTTAATCCTTTTGGTGAGTGGGAAGTTGCCTGGGTAAATAATTAATGTTTGTTCGGTGCTTTTGAAGATGAAATGCAAAGTGTTAACAGACTAAATCCGCTGGCAGGTGTATGCATTTTGATAACTGAGTTTAGATCTATTCTGTACAGTGATGTAAATAATCTCTTAACTTATTTATATACGTAAATAAAGACACACAAGTATATGTATGCAAGAAAGGGTGCAAGATGCACAAACTCCACCGGCTCTGAGTATTACCTGCCTCAGAACTGAAAATGAATATATGCACAGCTTTACCAGAAACAGTATCTATAGTAGTTGCTTGGTGTCAGTGTTTTGAACATTAATTCCTTCTTCCTGCCCAGAAATTAGATCCCTGTTTCTCTACTGACTACAGGCAGCATCGTAGACACTGCTTTTTTTTTGTTGTTGGGGTTTTTTGGATGGGTAGAAATGGATGCATCAGGCTCAGATTACTTTCAGTAATCTTTTTTCCCATATCGAAGCCAATCCATTTTCTTTCATGCAACCAGAAGTCCTTACTGCCATCACTGTAAAACCATAACACGGGCAGTAAACCACTTCTGCTTCAGATTTCCAGAGGGCTGCATAGAAACGGTGCCTCCTGTTTTCCAGTGTTTGTTCTGGGGAGGGGGTCTGGAGAGAAATGTGAACAGTTAATTAGCAGGCTGTTCATTGCCTTGGCTCCTGGCCTAGGCACCGTGCTGGTGGCACTACACCAATATCACGTTGCCCAGCATCAGTGAGGAGAAAGGACGATTGAAAATCAGCTGCGTCAAGGAGAAATCCCTTCTCCCAGCAACAGGCAAGCACACAGGAGGATTGAGATTGGCTTGCAAAGCTTTTAGTCTGTGCTTGAATCAGTGGACAGAGCAAGGCAAGGGGCAGTAGTAATAAGAACAACCAGCAAGAAAACATTATCCTCCCCCAAATGATTATTGCTTAGGGAGTGTAATTTTAGAGGCTTTAAAAGAAACCAGTTAGCAAAGGAGTGGGGAATTTGATTACTTTTTGTGAGAGCTTTATAAACTCAAACTCTACCCCACAGTGTATGGGGTAGAATTTGAGTTTATAAACCTAAAATGGAAAAGTGTGAGCCGTTTTCCTTCTCCCATGTTACCATCCCCCTCCTCCCCCAAACTTTGAAAGACAGTTCTCCAGTTGCTGACTAACCCACAAAACCTTGGTAGGCTGGAAGAAGAATCTCCAGTTAAAAGGCCAAACCAATGAGCCCTTGCCTCCCCATCTCCCAAATCTGCTCCATGAAGCAAAGAAAATGCTTGCTTTGCAGGTCAGAGCTTCTCCATTTCCTACGTGGTAGCAAACCTCTCCCAGCCCTCAATTCTGTCTACTCCCTTCAGCTCCCTAACACATTTTAAAATACTCATAGGGCTTCTCACAAAACCTGCAGTTATAAAGGAAAAAAAGGGAAGAAAACCAACTTAGTTATTTTTCAGAGGCCTCTGTGCCTGTGGTATCAACACTGATTTTTCACAGGGAGACAGATGAGGTTTTTCAACCATGCCAGAGGGAACTCAGGCTAACTTGAATGATTTCTGCACCTGAGCCATTTGTTTACTGAAGCAAAAGGGCACACAGTTACAGATGAGCTGTATTTCAATTGCCAAAACATCTGCCAAAGCAAAGCCTTTAAAGACTTCTCAGTGACTTTAACAAATCAGAGACTCATGCACCTTGTCAAAGTGTTTTGCCAGCCTACTCTGATGGAAGGGAGAAGATACTGGTGTAAGGAAGGGCTTTCACCAGAGGTGTAATTTGCCTGTGTTTGAGGAAGCATGCTCCTACTTTGCTCTGATCACAGAATTATTTGCTCATTTACCAGGTAGAAAATCTGTTTAAAACTACAGTTCCTGTCCTTATTTCACTAATTGACTAAAATAGCTCACCCCTAGCTTTCCAGTGCTGTCACATCTGCCCCTTTTCAGGGCTGGAGCAGCCTTTGGCATTGTTTTTAGTGACAGGCTCAGCCCTGTTGCAAATCTTGTTCCATACCTGGCTGTTAAAAGCTGGGCATCCAGGGGGTGTTATCAGGGACAGCAGCATTTACGGGGCTGCAGCTGCTAAATGCAGCCTCAGGGTAACTGGTGGCAGGAGCAAGGCCAGCTCCATGTAGGACAGAGTTTGGCACTGAACAAGGTTACAGTGACAGAGCCAGAGCCAGTCACAGCCACTCCTTCCAGAGGTGATTTTGGGCAGCAAACCCTTGTTTGGACTGGGCTGAAGGTCGGAGCACAGCTCACTCTGGGTTTGACAAAACCAAGGGGTTTCATCGCATCCTGCTCCCAGCTCAACCAGAGTAGAGGGTCTGCTTCACACAGCACATCACAGCTCTGGGAGCCATGCTGGGCAAACTGGTTGCTGCTCTGGGAACAGCCACACATCCCTTGTTTATCTGCACAGCATCTCTGGCTGAAGCTCTTCCTAGTCTTACCAGCCTGTTTGTAAGGGGCATTGGAGCAACACTTCTGCAGCTTGCAGGGAGAGCCTTGTTTACTCAGAGACAACTGTAGCTTTTTTAAGACTTGTTTGTAATTTGCTGAAGCCTTCTCTGTACACTGTGTCATGTTTTTCCACTCGTCCACTGTGATAATAAACAGCTTTTTAAAGAACAAGCTGCCTGCAAATGCTTGGGCTTTGCTGAAGCCCTGTAAGCAGACAATTGGCTGGATCAAGATGGGACAGTGACACCCCAACTAATTCTGGCTGCAGACAAGAGAGGGGAACTGCCACAGCTGGAGAAGGCCTTTCACAGCTGCCACTGCCCATGAGGGGCCCTTCCAGCAGCAGGTACCAGTCCAGTTAGGGGCAGTGAGGGAAAGCACAGCGGTGCCTCTGCAGCCATGCTGTGCCCCTGTAGTCGTCCTGCCACGCTGACTGCAGGAGCTCTTTGCATTTCCCCCTGCTGCTGCTGGGGACAAAGACTTGCTGGCTTGAGGTAATACCACTTGTATTTGGCTGGTGCAAGCTGTGTGTGTTTACTGGTGCCAGATGACACTGGAGCCCTTGAGCGAGCCCTGCCACGATGCAGTGCAGTCCTGCTCCAGTCACACACTGCCAGGTCCTCAGGAAAGGGTGTCTGTCTGAGCCTGGTGTGGCTCACTTGGTGTCACACGTGTCTCCAGGTGCCAGACCGCAGTTTATGATTTGCAGGATGGTGCAAGGCCACGCAGCCTTTGCTCTTCAGCCACAGCCAGCGCAGAATCCCAATCCCACTATCCCATGCCAAGGGAGCAATATTGATGCCAAAATACAGCAAGACACCCCTGCCTGCTTTTCTGTAGCTTCATTCTGCTTCCTTCCCTTGTTTCAGCAGACAAAACCAGGAGCCCACGGCAAAGCTGTACAAATGGCTGCAGTCAGGCTGCATCAGAGGCAGGTTAACAGCAGTGAGGGATGGATTTGCCATGAGGAAAGAGAGGTCACTGCAGAAACCGCTCAGTTTTCAACTGATGGAACAAGTAATCTCGGCACGAAAAAGCTGCAGCTTTAACTTAACAAAGGCCTCAACCGCTGCTTTAGTAGGTAGAAACAAAACAGCAGGATTGTGCTAGATGAAAATGGAGGCCAGGCTGGGAGCTGCCAGCTGAACTCAAGGGACTCAAAATTTACTCACAGGAGGAGGTTTCTCCTTGCTTGCCAGAGGCTCTCAGTTGCTCTGTGGGATAGGTCAGCCTTCTGAAAACACAGCGGAGCAACTGGGGCAAGTCCTTCCCCACTTGCCAGAGTGGGAAAAAAAGGTGAGAGGATGCAGGGAGTGCCACAGGTGCTAGGGGAGCCCCTCGTTCATCCTGGGAAATTGCTGATCGAATCCCCTGTGAATCTCACAGGGCTGAGGTCAGCCAGTATTCATTCTCCACTCCCAGAGGTAAATGAGACCTGATGGCATGAGCTGCAGACATTTGAAATAGCTGCCCTCAGGTACACAGGAGGACTTGACAAGAAGGGATGATGTTTCAGAGAAAACAGCAGCTTCAGGAGCATCAAGGCATGAGAGGTCACAGCAGGTGGGTTACGGAATAAAAACTGGTCGTACTCAGGCAGGGGCAAAAACTACTGTCATTGCTTTATACTGGGAAAGCAGGAGATGTCCTGTGCCTTTTGCAGACAGGGAGTCTCTGGGTGATGCACTGGAAAACAGCAGGTTTCGGGCAGTGCTGATGCCACCTCACCCACTCGGTGTCAGCACCTGCAGGGATCAAGCAACCCTTTAGGATGGTGACACATAAATTCCTGCCACACACAGGGTCTGCAGCTGCCGTGGCACCGGGGCTGCTGGCTCCCAACAGCCCCAGGAGGCTGCCCGTTGTGCGGTGCTGGTCTGCGAAAGGCGCCATGCTTGCCCGTGCCAGCCCGGCACAGGCAGCTGGCCCGGGGGGTGGCTGCGGGCGGCACGGCTGCCGGGCCACTTCCATCGCTGCAGCGAGCGAGCGGCTGTGCCCGACGGCAAACCAGCCCTGCTGCAGAAGCGGCCCCCTTGCTCCCGCGGGGCAGGGAGCCAGAGCTCCAGCAAAGCCCTCGCAAACAACTAAATTATGCCCAGCCTCTCCCGTCTGGGGATTCCCCTTATGCACTGAAGGCAGCAACTTAATTAACCGCTAAAGCCTCGCAAGCAAGCCGGGACCTCACAGACTGGAGCAAATGAAGCTGTCAAGCCTTCATGCTCCCGTTACCTGCCAGACACTTTAATCCTGACTTTAGCAGATGTTAATCCTGGCCCGGGTGGCTTGTGAGGAGGAAAGCTGCTCCCTTGAGAAGTCAGCCGGGTCCGCAGGGGGAGGGAGCGGGTGAGAAGGCCGCCGTGCCGGGCGGGGTGGGAGCGGCCCCACGGCGGACATTCTGCTCGGTGACAGGGCCCGCCGGGGCCCGGGGGGAGGCCTGGCGGCTTCCTCTTCCTTCTGCTTGAAGCCGGCTTAAAGAAACAACTGCGAGGGGAAGGGAGGGGGGAGGTTTTGTTAAAATGTAAACGCATGTTCAGACAAAGCAACCTGTAAACAGGAAGAAACGAAAGTGGGGCAGAAGCTCGACGCAAAACACGACTCCAAAGGTAACGGGCCAAATGCCGAGAGGCACAAAGCACCTGCAATTGCCAGCGGGCGCAGCTGAGGCCGTGTCCCTGCGCCTCAGATCGGCCTCCTCGACGCTCTTGCCTTTACGAGGAGTGAGTCATCTTGCGTCAACCGAGGATGGGCTTTATGCAATTATTTATTTATGTCAAACCCTCCTCCCTGCCACCATGCATCCCTGATCTCATCCCCCTCAGAAAATAGACGCTTTTATTACATGAGGGCTGGAAAACTCCATCTCACTTGCCTTTTGCCGAGGCTCCTTGTTTCCCAGTGGCTGGCTGGCAAGGAGACAGCAGGAACGAGCAGCACAGCACCTCACAGGCAGTGTGCACTATGGCCTTGTTTTGCTTTTTGGACACCAGCACGCCTCTCCCTGCAGGGTGGGATGGAGCTGGGAGCCTCCTCTACTGAGCAAGCTTGCCGGGGGATGTCTGCAGACACCGGCAGGCTCCAGCCCGCACCCCCCAGGCACACACGGTGCTCAGGTCTCGTAGCCTCAGGAGAACGAGACCTTACATAACAGGGCACTCAAAAGCCAGGGGAGGAACTTCCCTGTTTAGCTCCTGCTGCTGCAGGAGACTCTTCCCACCTTCCTGCTCTCTTTGCTGCAGGCTGTGTGTTGTTTCCCTCTTACTGCTAAAACAACACAGCATCCAGAAGCGGACATGGACCACTGGCTGTACCAAACAACAACGTGCGGTGGCAGGGCCAGACACACACACACGTACAACACCACCATCTATTGCTGACAGTTCCCAGGAACACCCTGGGGCCAGCACAGCATCCCTGTTCACCCTACAGGACAATCAACTTGGGGCAGAGGTAGCATGTCGCATGTCCCATGTCCCAGCCACAGGAAGATAGGATGTGATACCAACAGATGCCACTAATTTAAATTTTCACACGTGAAGTCCTGTACCTGCTGAACTGGAATGATTTCCAGCAGATTCTTCTGATGAAAAGCCAAACTCGGCTCTAACTAGTTATCTATTGCTTCCAGAATACAGCTCAAGACTGAGGAGGAAAACACAGAAATAAGTGGCAGTTGAGGAATTCAGGCTTTCCAGAAGGCGACTGGGAGGAGCGGCTGGGGAAGTGGGGAGGGGCGGTGGAAAAAATGTTACTCTAACAAGTGATAGCAACATGTTCCTCAGTTATTACATCCAACTGTTTCTGGGTGCAGACTTGAATAATTCATGCTTTAGAACCATCATCTCCCACAGAGAGAATTGTGATGGTCCAATTGTCACTGTGCTTTAGCAATGGCTTCCACCACCCCCAGCCACACCAAAAAGGCTTATCACAAAAGTGGAGCAAGCGAGGACGGATGCACAGCTGTGGGGGAACCTGTGCCATAAATCTATGCAATCACATTCCATCAGCAGGTATTACCAGCTTGTACAAGTCCCCCTGGCTGGGAGCCAAATGCCACGAAAAAAAAACATTCTCCTGCCTGGAGAGTGAACTCCTTTTGTTTTCCCCCACATCCCCTTGGTGAAATGCACTTGGTTTTACTCAAGAGCACCCACAGCTCCACTCCCAACTGGTGTAAGGGGAGAGGTGTAAAATCACACCTTCCCCGCAGCAGACTTACCCCGTACAAAATCCCAAACCACACGGCTCATCTGTGCTCCTGTCCTCATCTCACTTCACATTCAGCACAAGGGCTACAGCTCCCCAGCTGCTCCAGGGCAGGCACGAAGGTTTGGAGTGGTAACGCAGCCAGCCAGGTCTCTCACACGCACAGCTACCTGCTGCAGGTGACCTGACTGCAGCCACTGCCCCAGGAGAAAGTTTCCAGGCAGCGGCATCACAGTGCTCCGCCCTTGCCAGGATGCTCCACTGGAGAACAATTTAACACCTTCAGTGGCTCTGGGCAGAAATTCCCTCCTCCAGCAACACATCTCTGCAGGAGCCTGTTACAGTAGCCTCCTTCCAGCTGTTTAGGGACAGACAAGAATGCTGGTAGCCATCAGGAACAAAGAAATCCATGCACTGCCCAGCCACGAGTATGCTGTCAGGGAATCAGTTTTAAAGAGGCAACCATGAAGTGTTTTGGGAGGAAGCTAAAGTGGTACTGGGTTTGAGGAAACCGAAGGAAAGAGCAGCTGTTAAGTTACCTTGATCCTCTGATAGATTCCTAGACTCCAGATGATGAGAAAGGACTGTTTGCTACCATCTTCACCTGATATTCCTTTTTTTTCCCTTTTGAAGCCACCCATGAGTTTCCCTACCTCCTGACCTGGCAGCTCTAACTTATGCTACCCTTGAAGGCCATCATGTCTGCTGAAGATCTACAGAAGATGCATTAACCAGAGACATCTCACCTCCAGCCACCCCCACAAAACATCAGCTACATCAGCTCTCATCTGCTGAGACCTTCCGTGGCCAGATGGATACAAGCCTGTTACATCACTGCTTGTGGGACAGGTGAAGAGTGAGAGGGACTCAGAGGGGCCAGAGGCTGCCCCAGAGGGTTGTACTCCCACCTGCAGGACTGCAGACAGTTGAGATGCCAAGCTGCTTTTCTGGCTGTGACTCTAAACCATGCACTGCCTTTCCTTCCTCTGCTCCAGCTCAGACTGCAGCACAGATATATAGAAGCTCTGTCCCACAGCAATGCCTCTTTCACCAATACTTTAAAAAAAAAATCACCTGGAAGTGTGAGGAAAACTGTGCTTCAAAAGATTTATTACATATATTTGTACATATTTTACAAGAATGGAATGTTAAACATACAACCTAAAAATCAATAAAAAAATATTTTCATTCGTGATTATGTACTGGTAAACCACCGAAAAGAGTACCTTAGAACAACTTAAGTCAACTTGCAATCATACTGCTCAATTAAAAAAAAAAAACAAAACAACAAAACAAATATGTTTTACATTTACATTAGACATTGCAAATTACATTCTGATTTCTGCTCCAGGTAATGAAGGAAGGTATCTTGTCCATTACCACTGCACGAACAGGTGGCATTTCAGAGGCTACCATGGACTTCCCTCTAACTCACTGTGGGCAAGGTTAGCTCTGTAGGAAGAGGCATATAAAAAAAGGGAGCACACACTCTGCCCCTAACAGCAGGTATCTGCCAAAGGGCAGGAAGAGCCAGAATGGGATGTGTAATCAAGGGATAGAGGTTAACGCTGGATCACCACTCATTCAGTGACACACTGCAGCTCTTCAAGTACTTTTTATGTAGTTGCATCCCCTCCACAGCTAAGCCACCTCCCTTCCTCCTTGAAAGTTATAGTGCTTTGGCAGTATCAGCTAGGGGAGAATTATTCACTGGATGGTAACAAATATTCCAGCTTCTTCTTAATATATACAAGAGCACAGAATCAAGCTTTGATGTCTCTTCCTCTTAGAATTTCACACCTTGAGAGCTTGTGACCAGTCATGTTGAAAAGTGTTTACTATGAAATATAACATATCAGCATTAAAAGGGACAGATTTGAGGGAGAACAAGAGGAAAGGGGTTCAGCAACCGATTATGTTCTTGCAACGTTGGGTTACTTACATTAGAAATTCTGCCAAAATCGAGCAAATCCTATTTATTGTTGCAAAATCTTTGCCAAAGCACACCCAAGGGCAAAAGTCTTTCAAAC
Source organism: Tichodroma muraria (assembly GCA_013390105.1). Classification (NCBI taxonomy): domain Eukaryota; kingdom Metazoa; phylum Chordata; class Aves; order Passeriformes; family Sittidae; genus Tichodroma; species Tichodroma muraria. Next base: position 11,550 of record WAAG01004540.1, read on the forward strand.
AAACACACATAGATTAAAAGCTGCCAGAAAGAGTGGGCTGGCTGCCTTCTACTTCTTGTACACTGGCAACTTATTAGATCCAAGACAGAACCAAGTCTAGCCTTTTTCAGGTGCAGGATATTCCTATGGTGGTTTACCTGAGCAAGTTTTCAACAACTAGTAATGCCCCACAGTGAGGTCATTTTACAGCTTATCCCATCATCAGCTCTGATGTACTAATTGAGACGTGACCTTACAGAATAGAAGCAGGTTGGGAAGCCAGCCTACCATTGTGGAGTAAGATAATCAAACGTAATTTGAGAGTATGGACTGGGTTGGTTTTTTTAACCCCCAACAGGCTAAAACATCTCCAACTTGATTTTAGAAGCAGGTTAGCTTATGTGGAGAAAGAGAAACATCACAAATTTTCCATTCAGGAAATAAATCCTGGACATAGTTCTATTGAGAATTTCTCAGGCAGAGTGTTTTGAATGACAAGAAGCTAAGTGGTAGGAGCTGCATGAAAAAAAACCCACATTTGGCTGGATTATAGGAAACCCATAGCAAGCATTCTCTTACAGTTACAACCTCTTACATTACTTTTGCTGATGTCAATGGAAAGCCTGTTCATATGGGAATGTGGCCTAACATATATCTCATCTTCAGCTAGGCAGAGAAGAAATTGATACTAAAATGACTTTTAAGCTTGGAAGGGTGGAAAGTGAATCATCAAATATAGCGCTCATCAAAAAAAACAGATAATCCTCCACTGGCAAAGGTGAGCTGGAAGATCCCATAGCAGCACTTCTGCACTCCCAGGCATGTGGTAGTCCCTCAGCAGGAAACTCCCAACTGCACAGCTGAATTAGTACCAAATTTGCACACAAATATTCTTTCAATACAGAAAAGCGGCTAAAAGCCACAGAAACTCAGAGAGATCACTGCCTCTATCAAAACCAACATGTTTTGCCACCATTTACAAAGAGACAATAGTAACATTCAAGAGCCAAGTTCCTTGCTTTTGGTGGAACACGGAAGAAATAGAGCAAGTTTCTAAAGCCCTCATAGAAAACGCAGCGCACTAGAAGTGTTCTCAAGCACATCTTGCGTATTAGACATATCCCTCCAGAAACACCAAAGATCCACATTTCTGAATAAAAGATATCTTTCCCATATTTTCTGAGATTTCAATCTCCTGGGAATCTGTTTTACCAGCTCTCCAGCCTTTCAGGAAGGCTTAATTAAAAACACAGTGCTCCTAAAATTAAGAAGTAGGATAAATGTTTAAATCTTGAGATTCAGTCATAAACTCCCTTTACATCATAAGGGGGGAAGCAGGGAAAAAACCAAGGTCACAAGTATCCACCCACATTTTTGTACATCGCCTACATATTTTCAATTCCAAAATACCCCAGTACACTTACCCTTGATTATGACAGCTAACTTGACTACAAATAAGACCATCTGTTTTTGGCTTTATCCCTCCCCAAAATAAAATACCAATAATTTGTGGTTTGCTTCGTGTTTTTGCTTTTACATCCCACTCAACTCATTGCTGAATGTACACACTGAAAGAAAATGAGCTACCTCCTTCCAAAGGGAAGCATTATTATAGATATACTGACTTGCAAGAGCCAGGACAAAAGGTACCCTGTGCTGACAGCAGTCTTGACTCCCTTGTTATTGTACGGGGTATGGTTACATACAATCCAACTCACAGCCACCTTCACTATGAACTTCAAAACACGAGTTGCTACTGAAGAGACACGGGTACGTTACAAGTTCAGAAAAATCGCACATTTCAAGACAGTGTCAAATCTACTCTTCCCCTGCTGGCAAGCAGCATGTTTATGGCAGACCTGAGTATGGGAATTATTTCACACCCTTACGTACTTAGGGAAGATATAGGCCAGATGACAGAAAACACTCTGAAACAGCACAGAATTGGCAATCTTAAGATATTTACAGGCAAAGAAGCATATCGCACCGAAATTGAAGTTATTGCTTCTTGTGTGTGGTGTTCCTTGTTTGAGACACAAGACTTGTTTGGTGTTTTTTTTTCACCTCTGAAGCACAATGAGTTGACACCCCTGTGAGGACGTTTTCAAAATGAAGGTGTTGTCTGTGACTAGAGCTGTGCCTACAGCATGGTCATCACCAGCTGATGGTGACAGAAAGCTTACCTAGGTGAGTTCCACAGGTGTTTTCAAACCCAAGCATCGCTCCAGGGTCATTCCAGGCTTGGTCTATGTTACAGGTTCCGATACCAGAAAACCTCCCATAGTGTTTCAGAAGAGATTTATGGATACCAAGAACATTGAACTAAGGCTGACCTTGCATCATCAGTTCCTCAAGTAATCCAAGGAACTGCTGCTCTACTGTGCTGACGGAAGCAGCGATGGACTCTTGCCTGCAAAAGCATCACCAGTGCGATGGCTAGTGACCTGCTTTTCCAACACTGTTCCTAAAGGCGGGACAATAGTCCTAACTCCGGGGTCTTTAGATCAGCTACTTCCATCTGAATACAGAAAATGAAGGGTTTTGAGGAAACAGTA
>WAAG01004558.1:4868-14900 GCA_013390105.1 Tichodroma muraria
ACTCCCACCCGCATCTGCCCGCCGCTGTCCCTGGGCCTCGGCGAGGAAGGAACTGCCCCCCTGGGGAAGGGAACTGCCCCTGTCAGTAGAGAACGCGGGCGCCCAAGGAATGGGAAGGGGTAGGGCTGGGGTGAGCAGGGAGGAGGGGAGGAAGGGAGGAACAGTGGTGGGACCAGACAAAGCGGGCAGGGCTGGGCACGGGTTGTGCTCCTCTTGCCTGCGGGTCCTCCGCCGCCGCTCGGTCCCTGCGGTGTTACACACTTACACGGCTTCACCAAGTTGCCTGATCGCGGCACAGCAGAAAGCAGGATAGGAGCTGAACTAGCGATACTGTTTCATTTTATTTTTTAGGTGTGTACTTTGGGGTGCTTCACTTCTTGTGGATTGTTATTTGCTGTCAGTGCAGGCTGACAGATGGACATCAGTTGGATGTGAATGGACATGATTAGGACGAGAGAACACAGTCTTAAGCTGTGCCGGGGGAGATTTAGGCTGGCCATGAGGACGAATTTCACAGAAGGGGTGACTGGACACCGGAATGGGCTGTCCAGGAAGGTGATGGAGTCGCTCTCCTCGGAGGTGTTTAAGGAAACGTGGAACTTAGACATGCCATGGTCTAGATGACAAGGTGATTTTAGGTCATAGGTTGAACTTGATGATCTCGGAGGCCTTTCCCAACCCAGTTGATTCAGTAATTCTGTGACAGTGAGAGACAACAACTACATGGCCTAATAGCTGTGGTCCATGCAGTGAGGAAGCAGCTGACCAGCAAGTAAATGCTGTACAGAGTATGCCTGCATGGAGAGGCAGTTTGATATCTCAAGAGAAAAGTGAAAAGACAAATAAGACAAATGCACGCAAATTCCTTTTTGAAAGTAGCGTCGGGAAGTTTTTATTTTTTTTTTTTTTACATGAAGAGGAGAGTTTCACCACAGCTGGAAGGGTAGTTGGTCGGAATGAAGTGGTATAATGCTGGTAACTTTAGGCTGTTAATAGAAAGGGCTACATGATGATTCACTGAAGTTGAAAATAATTTCTGTTGTCTGGGACAGCTGCCTCCATAAGACAGGGTAGCCACTTTGAGTGTGTAATAGGTGCCAAAGGAACTTTTGTCTCCATTGTATCTCAGTGCTAAACCACATGATGAGTCTGGTTCTAGCAGGAATGCAGTCAGTAAAGTAATCTGAAATTCTTGGATTTTGCATGTTTTGGTGCTCATGAAAGCAACACAAGATTTTAGACGTATAAAATTGCCATATATTCCAGTTCTTTTCAAACAATAAAATTGTAAGTTAAAAATGTGTAAAGTGGCATTTTAGTGCCAGAATATGTTATGGGAAGAAACACAGCAAATGGGGCCTGAGTTTAAAGTATACTGTAAGAGCTTCTTAGTTTTTAATTAATAATAGCTTCTAGTTTCAACAAGTTGAGTGTAGATGTTGGTATAATCTTGGTAGTTAACAGCAAGGGATGCTAATCTGTGGTAAAAGTACTGTTTAGACTGTAATGTAAGGATCTAGTATTCCCTCTGTGTATTAGTGTACAAAGATAATTAAAAGTTTTCCCATTTACTGTCTTTTATCTAAGACACACATATTACATTGCATTAATCTTTCTTCAGAGGTCATACAGTCCATTGTTTTTGTCATTTACACATTCTTTATAATTTGTCAGTGTCGCTGTTTCTTTTATAGTCAAATGAAAGAAAACTGCTCACTGCTCCCAAATGTGAGATTAGCAAAGCTGGTGTAAACAGGGATTATTACTTCACTGGCTTTAAAAACCAAACCTGGTGTATGCATGACTTGCATGTACAGCATTTGCTTCTCTTGAAATAGTACAAACTCTCGCCTATCATATGTTTTTCCAGGGATGGCTCAGTGATGATATGTGGCATATTTCTTTCCTTTCCCCTCCCCCCCCCTAAATCTAGTGTCTGTTACTTGTTATGATTTCACAGACATCCTTTATTTCACAGCCCTTTGAAATCTCAAGTATTTTTCTGTGTACTTCCCACCTTTTCTTAGAAGTCTGGTTGGTGAATAACTCCATCTTGTTTCTGCTTGTGTGGGATAAAATTGTGGTTATTGAGGAGTTGCATTTGCCAAACTAGCCAAAATGATAGGTAGAATTATAGAATATCCTGAGTTGGAAGAGACCCATCGGTGTCATTGAGTCCAACTTCTGGCCTTGCACAGGACACGGCAACAATCACAGCATGTGCCTGAGAGCATTGTCCAAATGGTTCTTGGACAGGATTGGTGCTGTTGCCACTTCTCTGCAGAGCCTGCTCCAGTGCCCAGCCATCCTCTGGGTGAAAAACATTTTCCTCATGTCCAGCCTAAGCCTGCCCTGACTCGGCTTCATGCTGTTTTTTCAAGTACAGTGATCATTAATTGGATTGGTTGCTTCAAAGCTGGAAAATAGATTTGTATACAAAAAAACCCTGTAAAAGAGGCAAAATAGACTGAAGAGATCTAGTGCTTTTGAATGCTTTAACTTAATTAGTGCTTTTTTCCGTGAAATCTGTACAGAAGCTGTAAGAGGTTTTACTTTATCGAGGTTTGCTGTGCTTGGAAGATGGAAATAGTGAGTGACAGTCTTAGAAGCCTTTCTGTATGTATAGCACAAAGAGAAGAGGGGTTATTCCGATTAGGAAAAGGGAGTTTGCTCATATAATTGAAATAGCTAACAATTAAATAATCTGGGTAGGAGATATTGTAAATAATGTGATGGACCCTAATGTATTTTGAAAGAAAATATCTCTTGAAAAAGTTTTATTCCAGCTCTAGTTCAAAATGGTTTTCTGGAGTCCTGTCTGTCTTGTAAAAGTAGAGGTAAAATTTTGGTAGCCCTTTGAGCTGGTCTGACTTGGGGCCTGTTCAATCTTGTTCCCCCCTCAAGCCAGCACTGACCCAGGATGAGAAGGACAGACCGAACACTTCATGTGCTTGCAAGAGTGTTTCATGTCGCGCTGGGCAAGCGTCAGGACTCATCTGGCTCCTGAGCAGTGCCGGCTGGAAAGGTGTCTGTGAAGCAAGAGGGATGGGCTGTGTGGTGCACGAGATGGAAGGACGGGGCTCATGCTGCCCCAGAGAGTGGCTGGGAATTGGATCCAGCCTCAAAGTGCAAAATGGGCACGTAGGCATAGGACAGCAGCTCACAACGTCATTGTGGATTCATAGCATATTGTTTTTTGTTTCTAACCAAATTGTTGGCTACTTCTGTGCTAGTCTTTGGTGACCACTAAAGGTTCTGGTATTTAATAGCATTATTTCAGTCCATTGAATGGAATTGACAGGAAAAAAAAATTATGATATAAAAAAGCCAAAAGGTATGGAAGGCTGCTGCTTGGGAGGAGGATAAAAAGACATTTTTATAGGAAACCTTTATTAGGCTTTAGTTTGGCATAATTATGCTCGTACAAAAAAAGAAAAAATAAAAATATACAACAGGCCAAAGACACAGCCAGAGATTGGAATGCATGGTTGCATAGGCCTAAGTGGATCTCTTTAAAATAATCAAGCAATCTGAGGGAGGAGGGAGCTGTCAACATAAACTTTGCCTGTACATGAGCTCCAGAGCTGTTTATCTTGTTGCTTTGCATAGACTTGAGTCTTCATTTTTATCTTCTTCTGCAAAGTTAAATCCTTTTAATTAGAAATCAGCTTGACTTCTGGTAGTTCCTGAAAAATCTCTTTGTATCATCTGGCCCTATTGATCTGTATTTAATGTAATTCTTTCACTAGCTTATTATCCTTTAACCTCTGAAGCAATTTTTCATTCGTCTTCGAACTCCGCACAATTCTTAATACTTCTTTTAAAATGCCAGAAGATTTCCTATTTGTATTGTAGTCCTAACGGTTATTTAATCCTTCTTTTATAAGTTTTGTCTTACTTGTTATAAACTACTGTATCTGATATTGTTCTTAACTCTTTAAAACTAATTTTCCTCCACTTCTATTGTTTAGTCTAATAAGTTTTCATGAAAGCTTTCTGTTCCTACTTACTTTTGATCCTGTTGACCAATTCCAGCCAAAATTGAAGAAGTTGTGTCAGTGTCAAGGATTTCAAATTTTTACATATTTTGTGAAATCATCAAGTTGCTAGAGGGAGAATGACCCAAATTAACATTACTGCTAAAGGAAAATCTGCAGCATGATTTCAGGTTATTTCCTCTGTTAGACCTGGCTTAAACTGGCCCGCTAGCTGACGTACAGCTAACGGTTGGATGGTTTTGCTGTTCTTGGACAGGCTTAGATAAGGAGCACAGCTGGGCTTTGCAGCAGTGCTACAAGGGCTGCAGGCTGTGGCCAGAGGAAGCCTGGAGTTTGCAGTGCAGATGGGAAGTTGTGTGGGTTGCGTATGTGAGATAAGTGATTCCCACCTGATCTTGAAGTACCACAGCTGAATGGTTCTTAAAACTGAGATCTGTAAAGCCATAATTTCCATGGAGCAGCCTTCAAATCATGTTAATCAGTAAAATTTTGAGTTTGAAGGTGGTGTATATGCTGATCTAGCCATGATTCCCAGGCTTTATAGCAGAACAGTTGTTGAAGTTTAATGTCTGTTAGCATGTTCTTTAAATAGAACTTTCTTTTTAAGAGGGGAAAAATCCAGAAGGAGAATGTATTTGTAATCTTTGCTTACATCTTAGATCAAAGCATCTCTGCTTTGAAAAAATAAAATAACAATTTTCAGTTTGGAGTTGTTTCCTTTTTTTTTTTTTCTTTTAAGGAGGAGAAGTTCAGGGTTGTGCTATTTTTTTTCCCCAGTATCTTTTCTGATAGGTGGCCCAGGTTGTTTGGGCAAAACGTGGCATTATTGGTTGTTGGCGTTCCAGGGGAGGTTGAAATAAATCCGGCATATTGTCTTATGCGTTCCCTTCTTCACTGAGTATCAGGAATAATTCATGTTGTTGAGAGCTACATCAACATGTGAAACTAAACAAAAAGCCAGTAACAGAAGAGGCAAGAAAGTGAGAATTGAGCACTTCATTAGTAAACTTTCTTTCTGACATGAGTAAAATGGCCAGATAGTGCAGCCTGTCCTTATCTGTTACCACAAGTGCCTTCTTGCTGGAAACATTCATGTGAAAGAGAGCTGTTTGTATATCTCTGTGTGTTTGTGAGTATGGGAACAAGCAACTGACCCAAAAGACATACACTGTGGATCTGTGTAGAGACTTTATAAAGTTTCCATTTGTTTAATTATTTACCCTACTTTAAACTTATGCTTCCAAAAACACTATAGTAGGGTCTCACTTGTACCCACTGCAAACATTAAATTCATCTGCTGGCAGTGTGAAGCATTGTGTTAGTTGTTACCTGAGGTGTCTTCTGCAATAGAAGGGTCCCATCTGTTGGTTCAGAGATTGCCACAGTGTGTATCCTGTGGTAAACTTAAGTGGCAAGTCCTACGTGGGCTATTGAAGACACATTTATTCTATTTTGAGCCATGCTTAGTCATCCCTGTTTTGGCCTCTAGCAGGTTACAGGCGTTACTCCTTATTCTCACTTAGTAAAGCTGATGGACAAGTTAATGAGAAGGCCAGTTTGTGAGAAGCAGTTTGTGGTGCTGGAGGATGTGAATTCATAGGCCGAGTGTGTTGTGTAGTGCCAGTGGAAATCGAAGAATACACTGCACATTTCGTTGTGTGTTGTAAAACTCACAGTTTTCATCACGCAGGTATGGAGCAGCTGCTCAATATGGGATGAGCATATGTAAGAGGATCTTTATTAGTAGGGAATATGATACAGCCCTCCTGTGTCCTGTAGAGAACATTCAGCTATAAATGTTTCTTCACTGTTGTAAACAGAAAACTTTACTAAAAGTAACTTAGCTTTAATTTATATTTTTCTAATTGTTAAACCTGCTTATTTGATTGTTTTACTTGTCTTGGTGTAAGTTGTGTAAAACACATGGGTATCCTTAATTAAGAGTATATTTTGTGTTGGTTTTTTTAAGTGTACGGATCTAGTACATTTTGGGTTTAACTGAATTGTTATTTTAATGAAAATATTTTCTCTTGTCAGAATTAAAATGCTTTCTATTGGGACTTCTGCTTCTGATGCCAGAACTCTTTTGAAGACCTCGTTTGTTGCATGGTTTAAAGGAAGATGATGCTGTTAGTGAATTCTGAGCATCCTTCAGGAGGCTGGTGACCCTTCTGTCTATGGTGTGCACTGTCATGGGCAACTTCAAATGGTAAAGGCAATATTTTTGTGGCTCTGTTTCAGATTAGTGCTCTAATAGAGGAAGCAGTGGGTTAAGTTTGGATTAACAGCCCAAAAAGCTCGTTCTTTTCTCTCTTAAAAACCATTTACACTGTTTTCTAAAGAAAGTAAAGCCGTTCACAATGGTTTTCACAATGTATCTTCACAATGGGAAGGTGTCTTTTCAGATATGCTTTCACAGTTATTTACAGCGTGGGCCAAATTTCATTTCATACTTGCATTCATTTCCCTGAGTCAGTGCAATTTTTTTTCCTTGTAATAAATCCCTAAAGATAATGCTTATTTTCACCTCCTTTTTCTCCTCCTTTTTTTCACTTGAGGGCTGGTTTTGGCTGATGTTTTTTCATAGTCTTCTCATTTTTTAAGCAAAAAATAAATGGGAAGTAAGATAAAAAGTAAATGGGAAGCCACACTTAGTAGCTTCCAACTAAACAATTGTCTTACAATAAAATACAATAATTTATTAATATTTTAGTAGCACTACTTTGTTTAAGACGATATTCAAACCAGCACAATTTGCTTTCTTAGGCTGCTGTACCTGCTCACTGTGTTTATTCATTCTGTTTTATCAGCTCTTTTCCAAAACACCACAGGCAGTTAATGCAACTTATAAAGGACTCCTGACTTCTTACATCTTCCCAAGTCCTATCTAGATGCCACCAGTGTTTCCCATGTTAACAGTTCTGAGCATGTTTTACTACATGTGCCTTCGACGCCGAGCTAGGACAGCGACGAGAGGGGAGATGAACAGTCGGAGGGCTATTGAATCGAACACCCGAGCCTTACCTATCAATGTTGAGATAGTTCAGTATGCCAAAGAAGTGTTGGATTTCAGCTCTCACTATGGCAGTGAAAACAGCATGTCGTATACCATGTGGAATTTGGCGGGTATTCCCAACGTGTACCCTAGTTCTGGTGACTTTACCCAGACTGCTGTCTTTCGAACTTACGGGACCTGGTGGGATCGCTGCCCGAGCGCTCGGCTGCCTTTCAAGAGGACACCATCCACCTTCTGTAGCCAAGACTATGTGGAACTTGCTTTTGAAGAACCAGTTTATCCCACTGCAGTGCACATTCTGGAAACCTATCATCCTGGAGCTGTAGTCAGGATTTTGGCATGCTCTGCAAATCCTTACTCACAAAATCCACCAGCTGAAGTAAGGTAATTTTTTTCTTTATGCTTTCCTGTAAGATGTTAAATGCTACAAACAGGGTCGTTTAGTGAACTTTACTTCCTAGTATTTATCAGTTTTGTATCTGACCCACTAAAATTTTCTTTATTTCTTCCATATTTTTAAACTGTGGTGACTCGTTTTGATAGCAGCTTCAGAGATGTAGATGTTTTGTAGGAATTAATGCATCTCCAAATATCAAATTTGTCTAATGATAGTTTTGGTGTTGGAATTTTTATGGGCAATAATTACTATGTCTGTATAAAACACTACTTTTGAAATGGTAGGTCTGAGCTCTTCCTCCAATAGGAAGAGGAAAGTGTGTAAAAGAGGTTGAGGATTCATTGGCATCCTGCTTCAAGTAGCCATGGACTCTTTCTTCTCTGCATGCTTTAGGTTGCATGTATAGCACAATTAGACACTGTAACTATTCATATGGAAATGAAGCTGAAACCAGAAGCACAGAACAGTCAGACAAAAGGTGATGCCATTTGTCTGATCTTTATTTTTGGTTTGGTCAAAGGGTGTGAATTGCACTTGTTTTCACACTCACTTCAGCTGAAAGAAGCAGATTTGATCCTGTTGATTTTCCTTATATTAGGAAGTCTTGATGAAATTCCAGTTGCAGGATCAAGAGTGTGGTAACCTGGGGAATGGTAATATAGTAAAGAAAAACACTGTGTGTGAGGTGCTCTTAATGAGGAGATGAGGAGGTAGGAACGGAAGGAGAAAGTGGACAGTTTAAAGCACATAGTGGGGAAAAGAATTGGGAGAAGCCATCAGTATATGCAACTGAAGTATTTTAGATCAAAAAGAGATTAAATTATACCGAAGATATAAAGGAGGGGAGAGCTAATAGAAGAAATGCTTAACAAAACATGTCTTATAAAGATTACTATGCCAACAAATACTATATTGCTATGATATGCACACTTTGGTAGTATAAGCAGTTCTAGCGTGGATGCTGGGTGATTTTTTACTGACTTGCCTTTTAAAGATGGCACTAGAAAGTATATTTTTAGGTCTAACTTATTATCCCTTGCTTCCTAATACTAGGCCATTGATGTTCATTCAAAAACCCTCGGAAAATCAGGTGTCATTGTTTATATTCAAAATTCCCAGTTAATATATTTTGTATGATTCTGTCATCTGGCATGGTTAAGTGCAGTTGCTTCTTTTGCAGATCTAATGAGATATGTTGTATAGCTCGAAAGTAAAGATCTGAATTAGAGTAACAGTGATAGGTCAAAGTAATAATAAATAGGCCACCTGACTTTAGAAGTATGAGTGCTTTTGGCGCTGCAATGCAGAACTTATTTGCAGAATGGTATGTGGTGAAGGCATCTTTAAGATTTTCAAATTCAAAACCTAATGTGAAATGACTTCTGGGCAATTACACTGTGAACTTCCATTTTACTTTTTTGTTTTATGATGTAGATTTTATTTCTTTATGGTGGAGCACAGTATGGAGGGAAGCTCAAAAATGAAGGACCTGTTTAATCTGGTACAACAGAAAAGAAAAAAAACAAGAAAATTGCACAGAGAGCTAAAAGGAGATGGAATTGAAAATGCTGGTATAAAACTTTGGGGTATGTGCTTTATGACTTCTTTTGAGGTGTGGTCAGAGTGAGAGCTCAGAAGCCCTTCTTCGTAATAAAAGATGAAGTTTCTGTAGGATTTTGCTTTTTAGGCAAGAATTTGTAGGCAAGAGTACCCCCTGTCTTGCCTGCCTAGGTTAACATTTCTGGTTGGAAAAAGGTTGTCTCAGGCATCCTTGGGAGAAGTTGTCCGTGCTGCCTCTTCAACACTTGTTCGTCTTGATGCTAGAGAGTGTTAGAGAGACCTTTTTTTCTGTTTGCTTACCTTTCCTGAGCAGGACTTGTCTGTTTGGAGCTGCACATTTGGTTTGTCTCTTTCCTTCTAAACGAGGCAAATGTCTTATGCATGGTGTCGTGAAGGGAAGATGAAGGAACTCTTTCTCCACATGAGTGGCACAGTATTTTTTCTCTGTTCAGTTGCTCACCTTTATGAGGGGAATCTGAAGAGTTGCAAGAGTGCAGTCTCTCTTCTGCTTCTGTTCTTGGTCGCTTGTTTTTGCTTCCTAAAATTCTCTGAGATACCAGCTAAGAATTCTTTTTTTGAAGATGGGATGTTGCTGTAATCTCTGGTGATTCCTTGTTTAACTGATGTTTTGGTCTTGAAGTACTGCCATACTATTTTCTACTGTTAAAAAGGGCCATGACCTACTTACTCAAAAGGCACTTAGAACCTTGTTTTCCTCTTCTGACTATTTTGATACTTGGTGTTTTTGATACTTGGTTTATTTCCAATGAAACCTTTCAGTGCTGCTTTGTTTTATCAGCTGTTGCTGTATCTGTTTCTGAACACCAGTGTAGAAAGGGCAGGTCATTAAGAAAGTTCTTTTTCACCAGTTTCTACTTTTGATATATACAAAGAAGGCCAAACTATTGGTGGAATAAAACTGCTGAGAGGAAAATATCTGTACAGACTCACTTAAATGTTATGTTTAAATGTTATGTTAGTGGATTATACTGTTCCAACTAATAATTTTTATACTGCTCAAGGTAATATTTTTTCTTTTTGGTTAGTATTTAAAACATCAG
>WAAG01004563.1:8751-19665 GCA_013390105.1 Tichodroma muraria
TCTCACATTTTGATTCATGCTAGTCCACTTGTCTGTAGAAACAGGCACTACAACAATTACCTTTTTCAGCCTGCAAGATTTTTTTTCAACCTAGATAATTTCAGTGATCTGGTTGATAGCAGAGCACCTACACCCACATCCACCTTGAGTTACAGTAGCACAGGAGGAGAGGAGGTCCTGCAGAGAGAGATGGGATTCTGAACTAAATTGTGCTGAGGGACATTTGGTTAATATTTTACAGGTGACCATTTTTCACCTAGTATAAAGAGGGTAGGGGAGAGCTGGAATAATCTAAATAAAGGAAAAACCTAGACTGTATTACTGCTTGACCATTGCTGACTTCTTGAAAGCCTGCATGGTATCTTGCTTACCTTCTCTTTCTGTGTGGACTTCCTAACTCACATTTGGGGCTTTGCAAAAGCATTTCTTTTCATCTGAAGTATTTGAAAAGTCCTTAAGAAGTGGCCTCTCTTCCTTGGGGGAAAATCTTACTCCACTTTATAATAAAGTGAAGTTTTACTTTTGTTTTGCACAAACAACTAACAGGCTTTTTACCCCCAGCCAAAAACGGACTATACAATTTTCAGGAAACTTATAACACAGGCAGCCTTCGTTCCTATGTCTTCAGGTTCTCCTAAAATTGGCATGGTTAGTAGAAAATAATGGCTTGATTTTGTAAACACAATCCATCATTTGTGTTTGAAATGTGTAGATAACTAAAGGCAACACTTCTTTACTGTTGATGCTTTTTTCCGTCTAGGATTAGGTTTACCTTTGAGAGGTTCCACTCAGAGGCTTCAGCACTGCAGTCTTTGCCAGCTACCAGCACCAAAACATGAGTCAGTGACACAACATCTGTTAGGACTGCAGACCACTGACCTCCCTAAACACTTGTTTCCTGTCTGCAAGATATTCCTCCCTTGTCATTGCCATGTTCTTTACCGTTTAATGCTGAGTGTAAGAGAATCTGGCATTAAGTTGGTCATCCCAAGCAAGGTCCTATTTAGTCTGAAAGCTCTCCATATTGATTCAAAGTGTAGCAATGCATGAAGAGTTCCAAATCGGTCCATATTTTTCTCAAGCAATGTAGTTTTTAAAGGGATCTTTGCTTATTTCTCATTTAAAAGTAGCCTTAGTTTTTCAATAACTTGTAAACTTTTGAAGAAGGAGAAAAAATGCTTTTCTCTATTCCTTTTTTTTTTTTTTGTAATGCTTTCTGAAATTTGGAGACCCCAAAACTCTTTCTGTTGCTTCTTCTTGATACAATTATTGATGAAATGTTACTGTAATGATAGTTTTAACTTTTTTGATTTAAAATATTTACCAACAACAGTTATTTTTTTTAAAAAGCTTCAGTAAGCTACTGTGAGGATTTTATAATGTGGGATTATTTATAACATGATAGTTCCCATGTAAAATGTCAGTCCCATTTACAGAAGAATCAGCAGGGTCTTATTTTGTTGGTGTTATCACTTTGAGTTCTAATATGTTTTCAATTTTATGAATCATAAGCTTAAATCATATTTCACACAGAATTATTGGGGTGTTAAAAAGGCTTTTACACAAATATTGGCAAGAGCATGAAGGCAGAAAGGTTTGCTGCCAGCTGAGCAGAAGCAGATGCCATTAGGCTCTCCTGTAAATCACCAGGCAGTTTAATGTGCTTCAAGTGTTTGCTCAGCCGCAACAATGTGGGATATAATCGCCCTTGTCTTTTAAAGTGATCAAAAAACTCTCAAAAAAAGGCAAGACTGAGGAATTGAGTGAAACCCCATTGGTTTTATTGGTGTGCAGAATTCATTGCTTAGCTGTTATTTGTTCTAAAAATCACAGAGGCAGATTATCCTAGGGAAATTAATGATGCAGTTGTGGGAGTTTAGTTTGAGCAGTGCTATCAGAGCTCTGCTCTTTTAGAAAAATAGAAGAATCAAATACTTATGCTTTGTAATCCATTTCATTGCCTGTTGGTGCTGATGAGTCGACCACTGGCCGTGTATAAGCAGAATCAGACTCCTGAGGCTTGGCTCTGACAAATTTCCAATATAAGTGAACTGTTTTACAATGCTGCACGCGACTGAAGTCATAGTCATGTGCAGTCATAGTCAAGACTCACCAACAGATGAGTTTTTAGAAGAAATACAGAGTTTGTGTCTCCTGAGAAAATTCAGGGTAACATTCTTCAAGCAGCACAATGTTTATGGTCAAACAGAAATGCTTGTCTCACATTCCTCTCCTCTGCTCTGCAGCTTCAACACATTTAAACAGGTGCTTATGCTTACTTCTTTTTTCCTTTTTCATTTTGTAGAAGCTTATCTAAAGCTTCTGTTGCTAGGTTGGACTTCCTTCCAGTACGATCTGTATGTGCTCCCATTGTTCTAACAAGCTATCATTTTTTCCTCTCCTGTGTCTTAGAATAAACCTCTACAAGTACAGAAAAATTAATTCAACCAATACGTTCCTTAGTCTGAGTTAACTGTATGGGGTTGATTTGTGAGTTGAGGCTTCACCTTGGAAATGCTAGAAAGACCATAATAGGTGAATATAAAATAAAAGGTCTTAAAAAGCTATTTCTATCTTTCTGAAAACTGTCCTTACTTCAGAAGAGACTATTGAGAATATTTTTTACATTTTCCACTTGAGAGGTATTTGTAACTTTCTTCAGGCAAAACTTTCATAGTTGGCTAGCAGTGGTGGCTTTGAGCAGAGCTAGATTTCATGAACATCCTTTGATGAGATCACAGTACTGTTTGCCAGAACTTAGTGTAAATTATATACTCAGCCATCAACCCCAGGAGTATTGCAGACACTGTAATGATTTAATATAAAGGGGGAGGCTTTCATGGCTCTAGAGTCAGCAACTTGTAAGATCTAGTTAATTGGTTTAGGGATCCTTACTGCAAAGCACTGAATTCATACAGAAAATTTAATTTTTCTATATATTCAGTATGTTTTGGATAGGAGAAATGGAGAAGAACTAATGGAATAGACACAAGGCTAGAAGGGCTAGTACCTCTTGTCAATTATCAAGTCTACCTGTCCTTTGTAATAAGATAAAAATTTGTAAACTCTGAGACAGAATGCCTGCAAGGTCTGAGTCTCTATTTTGAGCCGGCAAACTGGGAACCCAGAAACTGTGGTGAGAGTCTGTCTTTGCACACCTGTTCTGTCAGTTCCTGCCTGCTTGCTTGCAGAAAACATTTTTACCCCTGAATTTTCAGTTGTCATTTAAAGACAAGTCTTTGAGAGATACGAGTTGGTGGCTCCTCCTGGTGTTTCTGAGCCAGCTGATGATGTACCTGAGCTCAGCCAGCCCTGCCCAGTGGCACCCGTGGTGTGTGGCCAGCCCTGGCTGCATGTGCCACGTGTATCTGCATCTTGCGGCTCGCTGCCACTTGCTTTGCCTCTCTGATACCCTTGGAAGTGCTTGCTCCCCTAATAGAAATGTTGGAGTCAGTGTTCAAAATCCTTAGATGAAAAATGGATGCAAGTGAAACCACCTGGCACTGACTAGAAACACTATTAAAAACACCTGCTGAGGCAGAGAGCACGCAGTGGGAGCACCAAGTGTGTGCGCAGCACTTTGCACTTGAAAGCCCAGGTTCCTGGCATTCCTTTCTTCAGACAGACATCAGCGGGGGCAGCAGCCGATGTGGCAGGCAGCAGCAGTCTGTCGAATTCCGTGTAGGAACAGAGGAGGCACTCATCTGTTCAAGCTACATTCATGTTCCGCTTCGAAGTTTCTGTCTGCCGCAGTCTGGCATCCCTGTCCTAACCATTTATTCTAGTGCCATCTTGTGAGGGAAGCTGCAGGGCAAGAAGGACCCTGACCCCTTCTGCAGCTGTCCTGAGAGCAGGGCTGCCTGCAGCGGGGTCTCGCTCCTTTGCTGGTGTAACTTCCCATTCC
This sequence comes from Tichodroma muraria, assembly GCA_013390105.1. Lineage (NCBI taxonomy): Eukaryota > Metazoa > Chordata > Aves > Passeriformes > Sittidae > Tichodroma > Tichodroma muraria. Next base: position 12,656 of record WAAG01004563.1, read on the forward strand.
TTGAGTTCACTGTGGAAACAGGATTTATGCGTTTCTTTCATTATGTTAAAAAAATAGTACAGGTTTGCAAATGGTGGCTGATGTTCATGAGGCAGTGTGGACATTATAAATAAATAGTTTAAAAGATTTACTGTCCTATTCTGGCGGAATAAGAAGGAGGGGTAGGGGAATTAAGATTGACAGGGGAGAGTTGAAAAGCAACTTGCCCCATTTAGGGGAGGCAGACTCAAAACAGGACCTGACACTAAGGGAATAGAATGGGAAATGGAAAACAAAGTTTAAAGAGAGGTATAAATTTGGTAACTTCAGCTGGAAGTGACTCTGCTGAGTCACTGAACTGTTCAAGGCGAGTGAAGAGTGACTCCTGGCCTCCTGTATCCTACCTACCCTTCCGTGCTATCCCATCTGTGCTTTCATGTTCTATCAGTTTGGTTTCTAAAATGTTCAAGCTGTCTGAACAGTTGTCCAGGTATCAGTGACGTGGTTCAGCTTACACATCGGCCTGCACTACTGTTTTTTGGCAGAGGATGTTACTACACATTGGTTTGTGCTGCCTGTGATGTTTTATTAGGCTGCTTTTTTTTTTTTTTTAATTAAAGCTGCTACTTGACTCTAAATAATTGCAAGTTTGTTGTTGTCCATGCCACAAGACTTTATATGTATACAGTTGGACTTTATTCAGAAAAAATTTGTCAGTGTGAAAGAAACACACCAAATATATGCATGAAAGTATTTTCGACTTATGTTTCTGACTCGAGCTGCTTGAAGAACATCTTAAATTAGAAGCAGAGTGTCTAAGAAGTATTGATAGTACTACAAGTTATTCCTAAAAGCAATGTGGAAGGTCTGATGTGTCCCCCTGGGGCGCAGGGCTGGGCTTCTGCCAGATTGTGTTCTCCTGGAGGAGTGCTCTGTGGGAAGGAAAACTCCTGTTATTTCAGTCATGGTTTTGATTAGGAAAGCTTAGGATGCTCCAGTCAGAAAAACAGGATGTGTAGGTTTAAGCTAATGCAATTTTATTTCATAATAGGATGGGACTAAAAGTCTATATGTTTTAAGTTGCTTTGGATCCAGCTGGTGATCATTAGCTTTCAAGTCACTGTAAATCTCTGCATTTCAGTTGAGTCTGTACCATTACCAGGCCTTTTACCTCAACAGGCATTCTAAAAGAAGAATTGTTAAAAACCCCAAAACGCTTTGCGTGCATAGCTTAAAATGAAACTGATTTCCTGAGTTCCAGAGGTATTTGATGGAGACATAAACTGAATTTCTAGGAACATCTGTCTCATGTTTCAACAGTATAGAGAAAATGCTTCAGAAAGTAACAGTACTGACATGCAAGCTATCTTAGTTACTGTCTGATGAGCTTCAAGAGGACTTGTTCCTAATCAATATGATATCTTTATTAATAGCAATAAAATCTACCTAAGCAAAATTAATGTATATATATAGATATGAAGAGATTTAAATTAGTGTAATCAAGACTTTAGAAATAAACAGCTTTATAAACTGTCCTAGTATTTCTCAGTAAAATGTATTTTTCTTTCTTGCTCCATTTGGATTTTGTTAGATAGTATAACTGGTTTTTAATTACTACATCTGAGTTATTAAGTTTCATAACTTTGACAAAATTATAAAGAAATTATAGTGAAATAACTTCTGATATTCTTAGCACACATTAACTTTGAAAATTGAAGAAATAGTTATGCAAAAAAAAATTATCTGCCTTGAAATTTGCTTACACCCCTTTGAAAATTACGTAAATAAAAAGGCTGATGAATGTAAACCAAACTGAAAATAACCTTTAAAGTGAAATCTATGCCCTCATCTTTTGTTGTCTATTTAGCTTTGTTAGCTTGTGGATTTTTTCTGACATGTTTTCTTTCTTTATATTTTTCCTAGTTGAGGGTTATTTTTTAATGGTCAAATGGAAATGAGAGTGTGTAGTGTCTTGTGGCTTGCATAAATATAAATCTTTAATTTCTTCCAAATCATCTGTGTCTTTCCCTCCCCTGCCCTTATTCAGACATTTTAAAGTTGAATGTTTGTAGGGAGGCAGCATTAAGAATTTATAAGATTTTAATAGAACAGAGCATCATGTTAATGATATTACAGTTTCTTGAACATCTTTCTTTAAAAACAAAAGCCAAAACAAAGACATAAGTTACACGAAATTTCAACCTTTTTTCCCCCCGCCAGAAAGACCAATACAATCAGAATTTGTCATAAGCTCATTTGCCAATAGAGTTATCGCAAAATTTACAACCTGGGCTGTTCACAAAAGTTCTGTAAATCGTCACTCACATCCTTGCTTATCTTAGCTGGTGGTCTCAAGAAGCCAGGAAAGTCTAAGCTGGAAAGGAGAGGAAACTTCTTGCTGTGAGTGAGCAGAGGTAGGAAAAGGTCCAGATTTCCTGTGAAATAAACAAGTGGAACTTTTGTTTCCTGGGGATGGCCCGGCCCGTGAGTCAGTGTCAGGGCTGGGCTCCTGCTCTCGCTGAGCTGAGCTCATGCAAGGAAGGGGCAGGACTCCAGGACTCTCCTTGGACACTTCAAGCTGCTGAAAGGCACCTTGGCTTCACAATGGGAGAGGAGGTATTTATTTTACAATTAGTTGGGGTTTTCTTTCTGTGGCTGTTTAAAACTGTATCGTAATATATACTCTGCATAGCACAGGTTTCAACTGTTGGATTCTCTGGCTCTTCTCACACTTTGGAGGTGCTGGGTAGGTAAAAAGAAAAGAAGGAAAAAGAGTGCTGAGGATCCTGAAGTCCATTCCTGCTATGGAGGTCCATATTAGAATAGGGGCTACTTTTGTGTGAAAACCAATTCTCTCCTGGCTCTATTTAGCTTGCATTTTTTCCTTTCTGCCTGTTTGGCCATTAAACTTGCACACATGTTTTCTATTTCTATATGATGTGGTTTCAATTTTCTTACTCTAAGAATAATACAAGTTTAGAGTAAAGCAGGACAAGTTTTAAAGTATTTAGGATGTGTTGCTCTTCCAAATGTTTGCTTAGTAAGTGAAAATTCACCACCCCCACTGCGTGTTTTTTCCTTCCTAAATACACTAACAAAACTGTACTTCTTCTTGGCAGAAAAAAGAGGAAGAGCTTTACAAATTCCCCTTCTGTGAGAGGTGCTGTTTTTCCAAGTGAGGAAAATTGATATGAATGAGTGTTCTAGAAAATTATATCGTGATAATAAAACCTACATGGAAATAACCCCTCCAAAGAAAAAAGCAACTAGAATCAACTGTTGCTTGTAAATTTTTATAGAAAGCTGAATGGAGAGATACCAAGTAAACTGTTTAATTATTTGCAGATACTTTGGGATCTCTTAGTACAAAAATGTAAATTTCCCTCAACTTTGGCTTCTCACAGCTAAAGTCAGTAAGCTGTGTGCAGAAATGAAACAACAAGTTTTTTTGAGTTGCCTTTTCTCCTAAAATGTGCCATGTGTCTCTCTTGTTTTCTGCCTTAAATAAAGAAAAGAGGAAGGAGGAAAGGAAGAGTGTGAAAGGATCACAGATCAGCCAGGTTCTTGGTAAGATAAAAAGCCTGTAGGCTGGTTTCTAAGAAGCCTTTTTAATGCTTTGTGTGTGTTCCTATAAGGAGGTTCTTGACATTCTGTGTTTCTAAAATAGTCCTTAAATACTAGAGATGTGAGCTCATATTATTACAGTTAGTTGACTAAGTGCTTTATAAAAGCTTCCAATAAAAGCCGAGGAGAGGGGAGGGGGGGCAGCTCCTGGGGAGGAGGTCCTGGTGCAGCAGTGACCAGTAGCCAAGCAGGGGCCGTGGTGGCTGCTGTCTGCTGGGCTCTTTGCCATGCACTGGCCACACAAAGAGCAGAGTCCTCCACCTGGACAGCTGATACTTTCTTCTGCAGCAGACTCGGTACCTAAAGCACTTGCTGGAAAGGAAAGCTGAAACACATGGTAAAAGTCATTTTCCATTTGTGTTTTGAGTCACTTGCTGCTCTGCATTCTTCCCTGTGTTTAAAATAAAAATAACTTTCTGTTCTTCCTCAGTAACTTCTGATTTCACTTATGTAAGGTGAGGGGAAAACCCCCAAACCTGAAAAAATGAAAAGTTAGTCTAAGGAGAAAAGAAGTGTAATTCCAAAATGGAAGAAATATTTGTTGTCAGCACTAAATCTGGGATAATCTGCATGACAATATAGGTTTATTCTTTTGTTTATAGTAATTGAATTTGAAAAATATCATTAAACAGCTACTTGTCAGTTTATTGACAACATCATAACTTTCACAAAAGAGCAAAGAAGTATTGTTGCCACTTTAAAGAGCAAGATATTAAAGAAGAGACATTCCCTGCTTACTGTTTTCATGGATCTTTTTATTCTTCTCAGAGATGGAAGTAGCTGCACTGCTTTCCTTACTGGTGCACAAAGAAGTGGAGGTTCTTGTAGCATTTGTAAGGTTCAATAATTGCTGCAAAAGAGGGATGTTTTATAACTGTGATTTCTAAGCTGGATGGTGCAATCTGGATCATGCAAGCTACCAGCTGCAATCTAGACAGGCATGGTTCTCCTGGGAGAATAGGAAGAAATTTCATTCACTCAGTGCAGACTGACTAAAGTATTTTTCCTAGAAGAGATAGAAATTAATTGAGAATGGCAACCTGCAAATGGTAAAATTCATGACAAAGAGAGCAACATTTGTCAAGCAAATGTTTCCTTTACATTTATGTGAAGGAAAATAGAAAAGGAGAATCAAAAATAAAGCAGGGAAGAAAGACTTTCTGCTTAAAAAAGTACTTTTGATACAAAAACACCTTCTAGCATTACAAATCTTCAGCTTGAGGAAAAAAGAAAATAAGCTTGTTCATCATGCTCATTTTGATGTGAATGCTTCCAGAGCTTTGAGATCAGGCAGCTGGGAGCATGCTATGTGGGTTTCATTCTGTGTTTGCCTTTTGTTTCATTTACTAAAGTGTTTTTACTCATCAGTGGTTCTAATATGTCTTGCTCCATTTGTTTCAGCAGCATCTATTTAATCTGAACTCTTACGTTCACTTTCTCACCATTAACCTTTTAGAAAGGCAGATTTTTGGTTCATTAATTTGGTGTGAAACTGAAGGCCTGACAGTATCAGATGTCAGAGTCCAAATTTTACAGAAATACTGATGTATGCAAGTTTTAATGCAGGCAGGCTAAGACATATGGGTTTCTCTCCTGTCCAACACATCAAGCGTGTTGATAAGAAAAAACCTCTCTAGTCCCCTCCCTGCCCATAATTTTAAATTTTAAGAACTTGTCAAAATATGAAGTTACAACAGCTTTAGAGTCTGAACTTACCTGCTGGTAGAACAGGTTTAACTGTGGAGAACACTACAAAAAGCAAAATGTGCACAGTTCTGCTCTCTAGCTACACAGAGTTTCAATGGGAATGATGTTTCAATGTTCATGGTTTTGTTTCTACCCCCTTTTCCATCCAAGAGGTTAAACCTAAAACTGTGCCCATGTAACCCTTGTTTTACCTACTTATTTCTTTGAATGTTATTTCAGATAGCACAGATTCCTCTGGTGAGTTGCATAATGATAATGAAGATATTCTTCATCTGTGGTTTGAAGTCTGATGGTCTCCTCAGTACCTGGTAGTTTTAGTGCTTGGGTAGCTGGAAGAGACATTTGATGCTGGCTCAGGTCATTTCTAAATGGAGATCAACAGCTCGAAACAGGAACAGAAGTAATTTTCCATTTAAGCAGTTCTGAAATTGCTGAAGAGATGTTTTGTCATTGTAAGTGGGAAGTTAGGAGTCTGTGAAGCAGCCTCTCTAATTAGAAGTCTTCCCCACTATGAAGGTTTGAGACTCCTTTAAATGCAGAAATACAAATTATGTGAATGTGGGCAATACAAACAGCTACAGTTCAGCATAAACATCAGTTTCATCACTGAGAGAACAATCTGTATTCCTACTCTGAAATATTGTGCATCTCAAGATGTCTTAAATCTCCAACAGTTTCTCAGCGAAACTTCTAACAGTCAAAGCCCTTCTAGGCAGCTTGACTGGAAACAAATTGGAGTTTATTCTGGAGGTTGGTAAGTTGTACAAGGTTTCCCTTTGTAGCGTTGTGATGGACATAATCCACCTTACAGGTCATAACATGTTTGAGGTGGCTAAACAGGAAATGTAAACATACATTTCTGTACTGTGGATTTGTCTTTTTCATTGCAGTAGCTGACTGTCAATCCAGCATTTGATTTTTATAATCTTTTTGATTTATAGTGGATTTTTCACTTCTATGTCAACTACAAAAGATGGCTCAGGAAAGTAGACATATACAAACCATAAAACATTTCTTAGTCTTGAAATTTTTCCATTGAAAATTTCTGTAGTGTCCTATCAGAGGACTGGATAATTTTGGAGGCTTTTCTAATTGTTTTCTCCACATATCTTTGTTCTCCCTATGATTTTGCTTTCTTTTTAACTGAAGAACTTAGTGTGTTTGATAATATTTGAGGGGGAGATAGGAGTTGGAGTAATCTTTTGAAGATTCCCTTAAGTTTTCACTTGGTTTTGTATCACTTGGCTTTATTTAAATTTACTTTCTGAAGAGTCCTGTATTGAATATTCCATTTCCATATGTTAAAGAATAATATTTCTTGGAAATTGGAAGATCCTGGGAAATGTGTAGTTCAGATCAGGACTGTGCCTGGGCTCACATTGTGCCTCCACGAGAGGTCAATACTGGAAGCCTGGGGAAGACTGTTGGAAAGGCTGCACAAACAAAGAAATTCCTGCGGGGAGTTTTAGTAGCCTCTAATAATTTTGATATTCATATTAATATCCATAATGGATTTTTGTTCCTTGGCAAATCAAGTAGTCACATTTTCCTTGCATGTAACATTTTAGCACCTGTAGTTTCTGTGAAAGCATTCCAGTCTGCTGGATCACACACTGTGGGAAGGAGTTACCTCCCTCTGTTTTGAATGTGGCACCTGCTAATTTCATCTGATAGCACTTAATTTTTATTACTGGAAGAGA